>CAJHNH020000566.1:252500-257574 GCA_905116865.2 Candidula unifasciata
CGTGAGGTTCCGTACAACCAGGATAGTAAAGGACTGGCGCCCGAGTGACGTACGGAGTATCTCCTTATACACATCATGTTGGACTTAACTTCCCCTCACGCCTGTGACATAAATCACCGCGCCACTTTTGTGCAAGTGTTAGTTAAAATGTTTTTTTACTTAAGCGAACCAAGGATGAGGAGAAGTGGGTTTAAATGGCTAACTTAAATTTTTAATACTAGCTGTACCCGGCCACCCGTTGTTGTGGCCTAGAATGGTGAAATGGAAAATAAAGAAAATAGCTCTCAGCTAACAGTGTCTGTCAACTCCCCCCCCCCCCTCTCCTCTCCCATCGACCCAGTCATATCTCCCTCCCTGGAGGAGTGAAAAATTTTCCCTCGCGAAATTATGTTTAAAAATAAATTAAGAAATAAGAACTTTAAAATAATGTTTTAAGCTCTCTCAGTTACTAGTGTCTGGCATCAACCACCCTAACCCCCCCCCCCCCCCAATCATATCATCCTCTCCGGAGGATGGGAAAGTCATCATCTGATGAAATATTGTAACCAAATTGAGCTTGGCATGGGTGTCCACCCAGACTAAAATGGGTAGCATTGATTTGTACTGAGAAGTAATTGTGGCTAGTGTAACATCTACCACATCACCCATACAGTACGAGACTACTGCTACCACTACCACCACCACAATCACAACAACAATAACAACAACAAAAACTGTCACTATAGTATGTGTAGGTTGGTGTCGCTAGAGGTGTTAGTGCGGCATGCTGTTGCCACGGACTGTTTAGTTTAATTTTGCCCCCGACATTAAAAAGAAAAAAATTCATCACCTAGCCAGTGATGGGACCCACAGTAAAAAGTACACTATACTAACCAATAGCGGAGAAAAATACCCTGCACACGTCATCTCTCCCTCTCCGAAGGGAGATTTTTAACTGACCTTGGCATCTGTGTCCATTCAAACTAAACTGGACTGTAAGCCGTCTTAGTTAACAGTTTCTGTCATTGTGGAATAGATTTTGACCGAGAAGCGTCGTGGGGAGGATAACTGGGACTTTACTTAAATTGGATGCCTTTGGGCAAAAGGCGCAGATATCGCAGTCTAGCTGTAAATCACAATACAATGTGGCAACCACCCTTTTGAGGGAAAAAGAACAATTATCACCCAGCAGGAAATCGAACACCGGTCATCCGCGTGAAGAGTGGAATACTTGACATGACCATTGAGCATCACGTCGCCGCTATCGCAGGCGAGCTGTAAACCCCAAAACCAAAAAAGGCGTAGATATCAGAGCCTAGTCATACACCACAACACAACGTGCCAGCCACCCAGTTATGAGCTCCCCCCTCCCCCCCCCAAAAAAAAAAAATTATATCACCTAGCGATGAATCGAACGCGAGTCACCTGCATAATAGGCAGATATCGCAGCCTAGCTGTAAACCACAACACAACATGGCAACCACCCTTTTAAGGGAAAAAAAACATTTATAACCCAGCGGGGAATCGGATACCGGTCATCTGCATGAAAGGTAGAATACTTACAACTATACTACCGAACACTGAAGAGTTTAGGTCAGATATCGCAGCCTAACTGTAAACCACAACACAATGTCCCAATGACCCTCTTGAGAGCGAACGAAGATTACCCGTGACATGACCATTGCGCATCACGTCGCTGCTATCCCAGGCTAGCTGTAAACCCCAAAACCGAAAAAGGCGTAGATATCGCAGCCTAGCCATACATCACAACACAACGTGCCAGCCGCCCAGTTGGGGGCTTCCAAAAAAAGTTATATCACCTGGCGGGGAATCGAACACAAGTCACCTGCATGATAGGCAGATATTGCAGCCTATGTGTAAACCAAAACGCAACGTGGCAACCACCCTATTAAGGAAAAACTAACAATTATCACCCAGCAGGAAATCAAACACCGGTCATCCGTGTGTAGAGTGGAATACTTGACATGACCATTGAGCATCACGTCGCCGCAATCGCAGGCGAGCTGTAAACCCCAAAACCAAAAAAGGCATAGATATCAGAGCCTAGTCATACACCACAACACAACGTGCCAGCCACCCAGTTATGAGCCCCCCCCCCCCCCCCCCCCAAAAAAAAATTATATCACCTAGCGAGGAATCTAACGCGAGTCACCTGCATAATAGGCAGATATCGCAGCCTAGCTGTAAACCACAACACAACATGGCAACCACCCTTTTAAGGAAAAAAAAACATTTATAACCCAGCGGGGAATCGGATACCGGTCATCTGCATGAAAGGTAGAATACTTACAACTATACTACCGAACACTGAAGAGTTTAGGTCAGATATCGCAGCCTAACTGTAAACCACAACACAATGTCCCAATGACCCTCTTGAGAGCAAACGAAGATTACCCGTGGCATGACCATTGCGCATCACGTCGCTGCTATCCCAGGCTAGCTGTAAACCCCAAAACCGAAAAAGGCGTAGATATCGCAGCCTAGCCATACACCACAACACAACGTGCCAGCCGCCCAGTTAAGGGCTTCCAAAAAAAGTTATATCACCTGGCGGGGAATCGAACACAATTCACCTGCATGATAGGCAGATATTGCAGCCTATGTGTAAACCAAAACGCAACGTGGCAACCACCCTTTTAAGGAAAAACTAATAATTATCACCCAGCGGGGAATCGAACACCGGTCATCAGCATGAAGGGTAGAATATTTACAACTATACTACCAAACACTGAAGAGTTTAGGTCAGATATCACAGCCTAGCTGTAAACCACAACACAAAGTCCCAAAGGTCCTCTCGAGGGCGAACGAAGATTACCCGTGACATGACCATTGAGCATCACGTCGCCGCTATCCAAGGCTAGCAAAAAAGTGTGGATATCGCCTAGCCATACACCACAACACAACGTGCAAGCCGCAAAGTTAAGGGCTTAAAAAAAATTATATCACCTAGCAGGAAATCGAACACGGGTCATCCGCATGAAAGGCAGAATAGTTACAACTATGCTACCAAACACGCAAACAGATAGTGGAAATTTAGTTATATAGTAGTGCAAAGTTCAAAAAAGAGCTCAGCAGTCAAAAATGGCTAATCAACTAAAAACATATCTGAGTCGGCAACAAAACAAATAATGATTTGACCGTTGCTGGAGCTACGTCGTTAGTAGTTTGTGCGATTTTCTGACACAAAATCACGCTTTGAGTCAAAGGCAACGTTGTGTGAAAATGTGAAAGCAATCGGTTCAGTAGTTTTGTAGTTAACATACTCGGAAAATTAGCATTATTATTATTATAGATAGCTTAGGAAGAAAGAAAAGTCCCACCTGAATGGCAAAGGTAATAGGGGAAAATTTAAGGCATACAGAGGTATATCATTACTGAGTCACGTAGGGAAAATGTACGCCAAACTACTGGAACACAAGAGTTGACCCATGGACAAACAACAGTCGAGTACATCACAATCCGGTTTCAGAAAAGGTAATGCATTATTCACGCTGAGACAAGTATATGAAAAAACCGTTGAGTATAATACCCAACAGAATATTGTGTTTGTAAATCATGAAAAGGCTGGATTGAAACAAACTGTGGTCTGTTCTTGAGAACTACGGCGTACAAGGAAAGTTACTACAGAAAAACATCATAACCATGTACCACTCAAGCCAGAGTGTAGTAAGAGTGCAAAAAGGCATATAAGATATGTTTACAGTCCACACAGGTGTGGGACAGGTATGTGTGCTGTCCCCACAATTTTTAAACATTTATGATTTTTTTTAAATATCCAGAAGCCATCGTCTTTCCTGGTAGACCACACAAGAGAAAATTTATAATGTTCTCCTACCTCGTATTTAAAGAAAAACCTTCCCTTCTTCATTCTCCCTTACAACATGAAATTTATCAGAAGTAGAAGAAGAAGAAGAAGAAGAAGGAGAAGAAGAAGAAGAAGAAGAAGAAGAAGAAGAAGAAGAAGAAGAAGAAGAAGAAGAAGAAGAAGAAGAAGAATCAGGCTTTTTCTTTTAATCTGGGTCGGGCGTGGCAAGGCCCAGTCGGCGACGTTGTCGGTCGGTTTGTCACCGCCGATCTTTTTCCGATCGGGGTCAGGAGTCAAAAAGGGGTTTTTAAGGTGTAAAAGGGGTTATCTAGGTCAAGGTCATGTTTAAGGTCAAAGTCAGGTTAGGGTTAGGGTTAGGGTTAGGGTTAGGGAAAGGGTTAGGGAAAGGGTTAGGGTTAGGGTTAGGGTTAGGGTTTTAGGGTTAGGGTTAGGGTTAGGGTTTTAGGGTTAGGGTTAGGGTTAGGGTTAGGGTTAGGGTTAGGGTTAGGGTTAGGGTTAGGTTAGGGTTAGGGTTAGGGTTAGGGTTAGGGTTAGGGTTAGGGTTAGGGTTAGGGTTAGGGTTAGGGTTAGGGTTAGGGTTAGGGTTAGGGTTAGGGTTAGGGTTAGGGTTAGGGTTAGGGTTAGGGTTAGGGTTAGGGTTAGGGTTAGGGTTAGGGTTAGGGTTAGGGTTAGGGTTAGGGTTAGGGTTAGGGTTAGGGTTAGGGTTAGGGTTAGGGTTAGGGTTAGGGTTAGGGTTAGGGTTAGGGTTAGGGTTAGGGTTAGGGTTAGGGTTAGGGTTAGGGTTAGGGTTAGGGTTAGGGTTAGGGTTAGGGTTAGGGTCAATCAGGCTTTTTTTCTTTTAATCTGGTCCGGCGAGTGGCAAGGCCCCGTCGGCGACGTTGTCGGTCGGTTTGTCACCGCCGATCTTTGTCCGGTCGGGGTCAGGGGTCAAAAAGGGGGTTTTTTAGGTGTAAAAAGAGGTTTTATGTGTCAAGGTCATGTTCAAGGTCGAGGTCAAGGTCATCAGAAGAAGGGCAGTAATATTGTCTACAATAAAGGTCAAGCGTGACCTTGGATGGGAAGCGTCCTTGACCTTCAAAAAAATAAAAACGTTTCAAGGTCGGGTCGAGAAAATCGGGGCCGCGAGGAAAAATGGGCGGAAATTTGCAAAGTGTCAAACTTTGAGGTGGAATATCTCGAAAAGTCCTTAAGCGAAGGTCAAAGTTAAGGTCATCGGAAGATAGGTCGTGACCCGGGCTACAAAAAAGG
>CAJHNH020000567.1:0-25000 GCA_905116865.2 Candidula unifasciata
CAGGGGTAGGGGTTTGTAAAAGTTCTGGGGGTCGGTGGCTTAGTGAAAGAACACGCACGCCCTGTCAAGACAAAATGGGCCAATTAGGGGAATTTAAAAAACAAAATTGTCAAACACGAAAGAGCACACGAGCAACATTAAATGCGCAAAGAAGAAATAAAAAGACTTGGTGTAACACATTGCCAGAACAGAATTTTGCTTTACAAGTCGCTAAATATATCCGCTATTTCAAATCTGCATTTGCGGTGGTGCGATAAAATTTTCAAGGAGCAACTTCCAGGTGTTAACGCGCAACACATTCCAGTTCATCAAAATAGCGGACTTTGACTTGCACACTATGACACAAAATTAGAAAGGGTTAAGGGATCGAGAGACACCCAGTTAGGAGCCCCAGAACACAAACAGGCACTGGCTGTAGGTATATAAGATACTTTCTTTGGGAGGGGGGGGGGGTGTCCAATTTTTTAAAAGAATTTTAAAACACATCTATGGGGCCCCTCAGAAATTGGTGGCAGCTGAGATCGAACTCGGCACCCCGACATTACATAGCTCGTTCGCAACGCGCCATTTGGTGCCTCCCCCCCCCCCCCCCCCCTTTAGGTCGGACACCGTGTTTAACAGACATCGAAAAGTAAAGCAAATTTGTAAATAAATATATAAAAGCTATGTAAAAGAAAATACATAAATAAATAAAATCAAGCAATCATAAATAGAAAGAAACCAAAGTAGACACTCAGCTATTTTTACTGGTTTTAAATGACGGCTTTCCAGTTGAAAAATGAAGAGAGGGGGACGACGAAGTGAAGACGGAGGGGGAGCAGGGGAGGGGAAAGAGGAGAAGAAGAAGCAGAGATGGAGAAGCAGCTGTAGCTAAAGAAGAAGCAGAAGAGACAAGTCCTACAGGTTTTAACTGCTGGCCAAGACAATTACATAACAAACAACTCTGCTAGAGTAGGATGTATCATACTAGTATCCAAGAAAGGTGGCTAGATACCCATTCCAAATATTTTCCCTAAGACTCGGTTCATCGCCTGTCTAGAGAGAGACAATGTATCACATTCAGACTCCCTCAAAATCAGAGTACATCTGCCGGGGAGGCAATAAACAGCAAACAAATATGCCAGTAAAACGGATGTACACGCAAAACTCAGGTCCAGGTAAAAGCCAAAAGTCCAAATGGACGAACAACCGGGACCTTGCGCCGGAATTCACAGACGGTAAACGAAGAAGAAGAAGACATTCAGACCAAGGACAGGGCACAACAGACTTCGTCAACATATGTTCAGGTTTTTCGGTGCAGGAAACATGGAGATGTGTTTCTGCAACTTGGCACCAGAAAATGCTGAGCATGTACTCCAACTCTGTCAACTGTATGCTGTCAACAGAGAAGCAGTCTGATTTGTTCCAACATCAATGAAAACAATGTACACAAAGAAATATGGATTGCACGATAGCTTTTGCCAAGGCTAACGACCTGTTGGTACATATTTTCTGAAAAAAGATCGAAGAAGAGCACTGTTGGTATATATTTTCTGAAAAAGGATCGAAGAAGAGCACTGTTGGTATATATTTTCTGAAAAAGGATCGAAGAAGAGCACTGTTGGTATATATTTTCTGAAAAAGGATCGAAGAAGAGCACTGTTGGTATATATTTTCTGAAAAAAGGATCGAAGAAGAGCACTGTTGGTATATATTTTCTGAAGAAGGATCGAAGAAGAGCACTGTTGGTATATATTTTCTGAAGAAGGATCAAAGAAGAGCACTGTTGGTATATATTTTCTGAAGAAGGATCGAAGAAGAGCACTGTTGATATATATTTTCTGAAGGAGAATCGAAGAAGAGCACTGTTGGTATATATTTTCTGAAGAAGGATCGAAGAAGAGCACTGTTGGTATATATTTTCTGAAGAAGGATCGAAGAAGAGCACTGTTGATATATATTTTCTAAAGAAGGATCGAAGAAGAGCACTGTTGATATATATTTTCTAAAGAAGGATCGAAGAAGAGCACTGTTGATATATATTTTCTGAAGAAGGATCGAAAAAGAGCACTGTTGGTATATATTTTCTGAAGAAGGATCGAAGAAGAGCACTGTTGATATATATTTTCTGAAGAAGGATCGAAGAAGAGCACTATTGCTATATATTTTCTGAAGAAGGATCGAAGAAGAGCACTGTTGATATATATTTTCTGAAGAAGGATCGAAGAAGAGCACTGTTGATATATATTTTCTGAAGAAGGATCGAAGAAGAGCACTGTTGGTATATATTTTCTGAAGAAGGATCGAAGAAGAGCACTGTTGGTATATATTTTCTGAAGAAGGATCAAAGAAGAGCACTGTTGATATATATTTTCTGAAGAAGGATCAAAGAAGAGTACTGTTGGTATTTATTTTCTGAAAAAGGATCGAAGAAGAGCACTTTTGGTATATATTTTCTGAAGAAGGATCAAAGAAGAGCACTGTTGGTAAATATTTTCTGAAGAAGGATCGAAGAAAAGCACTGTTGGTATATATTTTCTGAAGAAGGATCAAAGAAAAGCACTGTTGGTATATATTTTCTGAAGAAGGATCGAAGAAGAGCACTGTTGGTATATATTTTCTGAAGAAGGATCAAAGAAGAGCACTGTTGGTATATATTTTCTGAAGAAGGATCGAAGAAAAGCACTGTTGGTATATATTTTCTGAAGAAGGATCAAAGAAGAGCACTGTTGGTATATATTTTCTGAAGAAGGATCGAAGAAGAGCACTGCTGATATATATTTTCTGAAGAAGGATCGAAGAAGAGCACTGTTGGTATATATTTTCTGAAAAAGGATCGAAGAAGAGCACTGTTGATATATATTTTCTGAAGAAGGATCAAAGAAGAGCACTGTAGATATATATTTTCTGAAGAAGGATCGAAGAAGAGCGCTGTTGGTATATATTTTCTGAAGAAGGATCAAAGAAGAGCACTGTTGATATATATTTTCTGAAGAAGGATCGAAGAAGAGCACTGTTGGTATATATTTTCTGAAGAAGGATCGAAGAAGAGCACTGTTGATATATATTTTCTGAAGAAGGATCGAAGAAGAGCACTGTTGATATATATTTTCTGAAAAAGGATCGAAGAAGAGCACTGTTGATATATATTTTCTGAAGGAGGATCGAAGAAGAGCACTGTTGATATATATTTTCTGAAGGAGGATCGAAGAAGAGCACTGTTGGTATATATTTTCTGAAGAAGGATCGAAGAAGAGCACTGTTGGTATATATTTTCTGAAGAAGGATCGAAGAAGAGCACTGTTGATATATATTTTCTGAAGAAGGATCGAAGAAGAGCACTGTTGATATATATTTTCTGAAAAAGGATCGAAGAAGAGCACTGTTGATATATATTTTCTGAAGGAGGATCGAAGAAGAGCACTGTTGGTATATATTTTCTGAAGAAGGATCGAAGAAGAGCTCTGTTGGTATATATTTTCTGAAGAAGGATCGAAGAAGAGCACTGTTGGCATATATTTTCTGAAGAAGGATCGAAGAAGAGCACTGTTGGCATATATTTTCTGAAGAAGGATCGAAGAAGAGCACTGTTGGTATATATTTTCTGAAGAAGGATCGAAGAAGAGCACTGTTGATATATATTTTCTGAAGAAGGATCGAAGAAGAGCACTGTTGATATATATTTTCTGAAGAAGGATCGAGGAAGAGCAAACAGTTTAATTTCCTTTTAAAATTATCTTAGGTGACCAGATTCTAACCTCTCTTGATTTTCCTTTACAGACAATTACCACACACAGGGCACGGTGTATCACTCACACAGGGCATGGTGTATCACTCACACAGGGCATGGTGTATCACTCACACAGGGCATGGTGTATCACTCACACAGGGCATGGTGTATCACTCACACAGGGCATGGTGTTATCACTCACACAGGGCATGGTGTATCACTCACACAGGGCATGGTGTATCACTCACACAGGGCATGGTGTATCACTCACACAGGGCATGGTGTATCACTCACACAGGGCATGGTGTATCACTCACACAGGGCATGATGTATCACTCACACAGGGCATGGTGTATCACTCACACAGGGCATGGTGTATCACTCACACAGGGCATGGTGTATCACTCACACAGGGTATGGTGTATCAATCACACACGGTATGGTGTATCATCACACACGGTATGGTGTATCAATCACTCTCGGTATAGTGTATCAATCACACACGGTATAGTGTATCAATCACACACGGTATAGTGTATTAATCACACACGGCGTGGTGTATCAATCACACACGGCGTGGTATATCAATCACACACGGCGTGGTGTATCAGTCACACACGGCATGATGTATCAGTCACACAGGGTATGGTGTATCAATCACAGAGGGCATGGTCAACTCCAACATCGTGAATAATGTAAATGTCCCTTTAACGTTCTCGTCCTCTCATACATCCATTCTCGCTTAATCCACACTCAATTCTTCGTTCATATATTCTTAATTAAGCGTGTTGTCCCATCTAACCTTGTGTCTTCTGTCAGCATTTGTTCATAAATGTTCTTCAGAACTTCTCCCTTTGTCCAGTACGAGTTCAACTGAGTTGATTCAAGAATCGACATCACAGCACTCGGGGGATTCACATAAGCGCACCCTCCCCATCTTCAGCAGCCAGTAAAGATTTCCAATACTAATGGTGCTAGTAGCATTCTGATTAAACGTCTGCCTTGCCTTCCCTCTGAGCCTCGAGCATCTGCCAGAACCTCTCGTCTCTCCCAGCTGCATCAATCTCACCAGACTGTGGTGATCCATCTGCTTCTCCAAACTGTACAGGCTCTCCCACAAGACACTAACGAGAGTTAGTACGAGAGAGTAGCTATCGCTTTTGTTGCCAGAAGATCCGCTCTTTTATTCCCTCGCACCCCTCCATCTCCCGGACAGTATATCCAGGTGTCCATGTATTGTTGACGTGTTGATGGTTGTTATCCACTTATTCCAAATGTGTCCATTTGTAACCTGGTCCAAAGTTTAAACAGAAAATGCACCAACAACCACAGCACAGCTATTCCTAAAAAGAGGTAACAAGGATCTAAAGAAAACATTTTATGAATTAACAGACTAAGACACAGAAAGCAATCGAACTTCGTTAAAAGTAAAGACAGTTAAAATCCTTCCATACGTACCTACAATGATGTCTCGAACGCGCACCATTCTAGCATAAAATTCGAAAAATATTTAAACTGCCGTTTCGTAAATTCGAAATATGTTTAAAATCACCTATATGCCAGTTCGAAAAATGTTTAAACTAGCCATACGTCAGTTCGAAATGTGTTCAAAACTAAACAGCTTTCGGCTTTAAGCGGGCCCGACTATTCTCATTTCTCCCAACATCGGCTACACATGAAACAACTGTCTCCGAGCCAGGTGGCTCATGTGTGCGAGCGCGCGTGTGTATGTCAAACTGAACTTGTTATCCATGCGTCCACACGAGAAACAGGTGTTGGTTAAGCTTTCAGCTTGTTAGCCCAATGTAAACCAGTTTATGAAGTTTTACTCGTGCTGAGTGCTTTATTTATTTCGATTCTTGCCTGGAAATAACCAGGGTTTTTTGTTGGTTCTGTAGCGCCAGTAATTATGTGAGTCAATTTTTGTTTCCCGGCTTTGAGATTCCGGTAATGGCGTGTGTGATGGGCGGGTGCCGTTATTACTGCACTGTAATAACAAAATAGGTCGCCATCGTAGTGCAGCGGCTAGAGGCTCGCCTGCGGATTGGAAGATCGGTGGTTTGGGTCTGGCATAGCTGGACTTTTTTTTTTCTTCTTCTTCTTCCAAAAAAAAAAAAAAGACCTAGGATCTCAGGTCAGTCCAGTCTTGGGTGGGTGCCAGGTATAGTTCTGGGAAGTAAATGCGGTCAGTGTGTTGTTGAGCTTATCACCCACCGAGTGCCGATTGGTGTATCAGATACAGGTCTAGCCCTATATGCCTAATACGTCTGAATGCGTGAGAAGAGATTCTTTACTTTACTAATAATAAAATATACGGCTTTGTTGCTGAAAGGCTGGCGAGATGGTTTCAATCCAACAAATTTGTCTTGATCTAGACATTCCGGCCTCACTTGATCTAGACATTCAGGCCTCACTTGATCTAGACATTCAGGCCTCACTTGATCTAGACATTCAGGCCTCACTTGATCTAGACATTCAGGCCTCACTTGATCTAGACATTCAGGCCTCACTTGATCTAGACATTCAGGCCTCACTTGATCTAGACATTCAGGCCTCACTTGATCTAGACATTCCGGCCTCACTTGATCTAGACATTCAGGCCTCACTTGATCTAGACATTCAGGCCTCACTTGATTTATACATTCAGGCCTCACTTGATCTAGACATTCAGGCCTCACCTGATCTAGACATTCCGGCCTCGCTTGATCTAGACATTCAGGCCTCACTTGATCTAGACATTCAGGCCTCACTTGATCTAGACATTCAGGCCTCACTTGATCTAGACATTCAGGCCTCGCGAACTTGAGGAAATTAGTCATAGTTAAGATGGTCTGGACATGCGTGGAAAATGGGAGAGATTCGGCCAACACGGCAGGTATAGGCGGCCAAGACCCGGGTAACTAGACCTCCCGACCAACAAGGCAGGTATAGGCGGCCAAGACCCGGGTAAGTAGACCTTCCGGACGACCCCGGGTTCGCAGCAAAGACAACTCTGCACAATCCCTCGCTGACAGAGGACTGGATTTGAAACACACCCCGAAGTTGTTTCATTCTATTTCTTAAGATGCTAATACTACAGACGGCAATCCTGTGAGGAAAGAATACAATTTTTAAGAGAGAGAGAGAGAGAGAGAGAGAGAGAGAGAGAGAGAGAGAGAGAGAGAGAGAGAGAGAGAGAAAGAGAGAGAGACAGAGACAGAGACAGAGAGACAGACGCAACAAGACAAGGAAAGTTAAATAAGACACGCAACACGTAAAGACTAATTTAACTTTAAAAACAAGATACAAAACAGAAAAGGGGAGAGGGGTGACAATGCAACAATTTAAAATATAACACGAAGTTGCAAACGGACATGACAAAGGAAAAAAGATACACCCAGACAAAACAAAGAAAGATAAAACAGCGATATGTGACACAAGTCAAAGTAAGATGATATATATATCATATATATATATATAAACAAAACAAAAAGATAAAACTCAATAGGTTAAAGGAGAACACTAATACCTTCCTTCTCCCTTTAACAGCAACAGTTCCAAATTTGATCAAAGATGACTAACCCATTCTTTTCACAGTTACATTTCGCTGGCACTTTGAAGAGGGGGAAAAGCCGATTAAATTCAGGGTGAGTACTCCGCGACTCTCATTCCAACCCCACTGACGGTACCTTTCTTCAATCTCCCGCACGATACAATATAAACAGGCTTTGTTTGAGGCAATGATGGGTCTGGGTAGGGACGTTTCGCTTCATTGCTGTTATTCTCAAACTCTGGAGGCAGAACGTGAACAGACGCCAGATATCAAGGCAGCACAATTAAGTGGGGTCTGTCACGTGGCTGTAGGAAACACGACAGCTGCGGCTACCGAAGAGAAGGTACACATTTGTTAAGTTTAACCTGAAAACAAAGCCAGACTCGGGACTGACAATGGAGCGTCGCGGACAAAGGTTGGCCGTGTCCCTTACTTTGGAACGGAACAAGGAAGCGGAGACAAAGAGTTCAAACCTTTTATGATGCTGCAGTGTGGATCGAGGTGATCGAGCGGGAGAAGATGGTGAGTGGTGCTGACAGGGTGGAGCGTGACGAAGGTGAGTCATGGTTTTGCTCATTTGACGGCGATGTTGGTGATTGTGCTGGCTGACAGGGAGAGTGAGTGAGTCAACAGATGATCGAGCTATACAAATGATTTAGTTCGACGATAATCTCCTCAGAGAAAGTAGGTCACGTTCTATTTATAACATTTTGGGTTATTTATATGATAGTCTTCCCATTTACACACCACCGGTTGAAGGTCAACTCCACTGATAAGTTGGTTGGACTAGTCTACTGTGGTCGAGGTTATGGGTGTCGCAGTCTGTTGTTTTCTTACATATACGTCTTTATTTCCGAGAAAGAGACAGCCAGTGACATAGATTTGGTCACTCTTTAGGGAGGATTATGTGTTAGATCCAGTATCTAAATTTTTTTATAAGTGTTAAAAGCTCTCGCATGGTGAAATATACAACATGCGGTATGAGCGCGGGTGCGGAATATCCCCGTGACCTTGTGTGAAAGTCGGATCGCTCGAGGCCGACCTATCAGGAGTGAGGTGGTCAGTAGGGTCGTCCAATCAGAAGCGAGCTAGAGTGTAGCAGTGTGTAAATGGGAAGACCAGCGTAAAATTTACCCAACAATGTTAGTGATGGTTTTGGCTGACAGAGGAGAGTGACTGAGTCAACAGATGATAGAGCTTTAATAATGGTTTAGTTCGACGTTAGTCTCCCCAGAGAAAGTAGGTCACGTTCCGTTCATAGCTTTTTTAAACTGGTCTACTTTCGTAAAAGTTACGGGTGTGTCGCTCTGTTGTTGGCCTTCTGGCTTGTCTTACATTTACGTTTTTCTTCCGAGAAAGAGAATGTCTGTGACATAGGTTGTAGCGCTTTCTAGGGGGGTTGTGTGTTAGACCCAGTTTCTCCATGTTTTTGTAGTGTTAAAACCGCTGGCATGCTGAAATACACAACACGCGATATTAACGGCATTGGGGAACACCCCCGTCACCTTGTGCCAAGGTTGGGTAACTCAATGTCGGCTAATCAGAAGTGAGCTAGTGTGTGAGCGGTCTCTACGGGGACTATCGTGGAACTAACCTAATAATTATCATGTTGTAAAAACGTGACAAGAGACCCGTTAAGGACAGTCAGAAACCTGGGATGTACAGCACAGTGTTGATTCTTTCGGTCTGCAAAACAACTACAATTTTTGCCTCATTTACCACTTTTAGAATTTAGGCTGGGGGATTTTTTAGCCTCAGGATTTAGGGTAACATGGCTAGTGCTGTCGCCAAGAACTGTGCAGGTTAGAATTTTGTTTTTGCCCCAGACAGGCAAAAATATATAATTTAACCTTATCGAGGATTTGAACCTGCGTCTCCAGCGTTTACTTCACAGCACTTCACCTGGTACCCATTTAAGAATGTCGATCTGGGAGACAATGCCCTTTTTAGAAAAAGTCCAACTCCGTTCGGATTTGAACCCACGACCTTCGAATCCGCAGGCCAGCGTGTCACCGCTACACAACGTCGCCACAAAACACACACACACGCACGCACGCGCGCACACACACACACACACACACACACAAATGCGAAAGGAAAACAGTGAATGAGTTAGAATATATTGTGGCTACAAAGAAGCGATAGTGTTTCAAAACCCGATAACTAGAGACAGACACGTGGGATATGCAGTATCATGTTCGTAGCTGACTATTTGTCCTCACCCGCCACCTAAAAGGAAACAATGAATGAGTCAACAAAAGCGGTTATAAATACTAATATAGTTTTGTCAACACGCGGAAAGACCTGTTCACTATAGATAGAAACATGGGATACCAGTGCCCTGCCCAAGGCTTATTTTTGTCTACAAAATGGCAAATATACTTACTGCGATTCGATGAAATATTTGTCGCCTTTGTCAGGTAAACATACTTCATTGAAACATACGCAGTATGTATGATTTGTAATACTGTGACTGAATGTGCTAGATTCCCCGCCGTATATGTAACCATAGACTCAAACTAATCTTTGACCAAACACGTTAGCCTATACTCAAGCTAACTTTTGACCGCACACGTAAGCATAGATTCAATCCATCTTTGACCGCACACGTTAGGATAGATTCAAGCCATCTTTGACCGTATACGGAAGAATCAATTCAAGTCATATTTGACCGTTCACGTAAGCCTAGATTCAAGCCATTTGTTTTTTAACCGTATACGTAAGCATAGACTCAGTCTAATTGACCGTGCACATAAGCGTAAATTCAAGCCATTTCTGATCGTACACGTAAGCCTAGATTCAAGCCATTTGTTTTTTAACCGTATACGTAAGCATAGACTCAGTCTAACTGACCGTGCACATAAGCGTAAATTCAAGCCATTTCTGATCGTACACGTAAGCCTAGATTCAAGCCATTTGTTTTTCAACCGTATACGTAAGCATAGACTCAAGCTTATTGGCCGTGCACATAAGCGTAAATTCAAGCTATTTCTGATCGTATACGTAAGCACAGATTCAAACTATCTGTATACGTAAGCATCGATTCAAACCATCTTTGACCGTATACGTAAGCATAGACAGAAGCCATCTTTCCCCGTATACGGAAGCATAGACTAAGCCATCTTAGACAGTACACGTAAGCATAGACTCAAGCCATCTTTGTCCGTATACGTAAGCATAGAGTGTCTGTGTCAGTATGTTTGTCCATCTGTCCGTCTATACCATCATACACACGTATAGTATATGGAAAGGGAAGGAGCTTTTTTTAACTGACACTAGAGACCATGAAGTGGCGGCTACGCGCCCGGTTGCCTCCCCGAATTTTGTGGTTCAAATTCGCATCGCGAGGGGTGTTTACTCCTAGTTCGACCCAGCCTGATAAGAGTCCTGGGAAGTAAAGGCGATCGATGTTAAGTTTACCATATCACTTGCTGAGTGCCAGTTAGTCAAAACATATAGGTTTGGCACAATATATTTAATATGCTGAAGGACGTGAAAAAGGCTCACTAACTTTTACTATTTATTTTGCCATATAGCATGATAAACGATAGAAAGCGGTTCATTTTGCAATGCTACTCTGCAACAAAAACAGTCGACAAGACCATATTTTATCGACAAGACCATATTTTATCGACAAGACCATATTTTATCGACAAGACCATATTTTATCGACAAGACCATATTTTGTGCTGCTATATAGCACATACTGTTTTACGCGTCTATAATGTACTATATATACATGGAAGCTGAATGGTCATAGACCACGAGGCAGACCAAGAAGATGATGGAGAGATAATGTCCAGACAGACCTACAAACACTTGGTGTCACCAACTGGAAAGAAAAGGCCAACCAGAGAGATGAATGGAGGCGGGTGAAATCTGCAGCAATGAACCTCAAGGGCTAGGAATGCTGAAGAAGAAGAAGAAGAAGAAGAAGAAGAAGAAGAAGAAGAAGAAGAAGAAGAAGAAGAAGAAGAAGAAGAAGAAGATATGATGGTACTATCAACAATAGAAAACGATATAATGTCCAACATAATCAACAAAGCATAATATCGTTTGTATTTGCCACTATTCCATAGCCCAGATCACAAAGGATAACATTATTTTTCTGCAGTGTGCATAACAATCAACAAAGCCCAATAATGCCTGTTTGCACTGTTATAGTGCTTTGGGTCTTGTCAAACAATTTATGTCAAAATTCTTTATTAAACATCACGTAACTGAAAAAGCAGGTCGCGTGGCTAGACCACAGGGCAGACAAAGAGGTGCAGGAAGGGTCGGAAGAAACAGCACACGCGGGCCAAACAATGAGTGTTCTGTGATCGAACCCAGAGACCAAACAATGAAACATTATTGAACGCTTGGCGTTCACAGCAACAGCCGACTTCAAGGCACCGAGCGAAACCGCGATGATGTCATGAAAACTTGGCAGGTGTTTTTGTCAATGACATCCAGATCGCTAGCGGAAGCAATGAGGCCACTACGTATGAGTCAAACTGGCTGAATGTTAACCGTTATATTCTCTTTCTTCTTCCTCTTCTTTATCTGACTATTATCATTGTTATTATTATTATTCTTGTTGTCTCAAATTTAAGAGACTACTTTAGGGGAAATGACTTCTTCTTCTTCTTCTTCTTCTTCTTCTTCTTCTTCTTCTTCTTCTACTTCTTATTCGTTCTTTCGTTCGTTTGCCATTGTTTAGTGTGGCTTATCAGCGCCTTTCGAACCAACACATCTGATGTCAGTAATTCATTCATTAGTCGCCTTTTAAGACATGTTTGCTAAACTAAACAGCTATGGGTCTATTATTCTGGAGTTTACAGCGGGTGAACGCTAAGAAGAAGAAGAAGAAGAAGAAGAAGAAGAAGAAGAAGAAGAAGAAGAAGAAGAAGAAGAAGAAGAAGAAGAAGAAGAAGAAGAAGAAGAAGAAGAAGAAGAAGAAGAAGAAGAAAAGAAGAAGAAGCAATGAAAGCTGTAGAGTTTTATTTATACTCCACTGTATTACTTGGCGCACAAACCTGGGCAATGAATAAGAAAGTCAAAACGCGAACTTGGAGATGTGGATACACATAAATAAACAGAGACAAGTGAAACAACTGCTTTGTGTAGGTAGACTGATTATATTGACTGATTTTATTGACTGATTATATTGACTAATTTTATTGGCTGATTATATTGACTGATTATGTTGGATAATAAAAGTAAATGACCCGTTCTGACGCCTTCGGGCGTAATGGGTATATGGTGATAGATCTATATTTTATAGACCAGTCGGTACTTAGTGGGTGATGGGGTCAGCATCGCGCCGGCTCCTTATACTCCCTATGACTTTGCCTGGTACCCATGTAAGTCTCAGTCGACTTGATAGCCGGTTTTGTCTGGATCTGAACCCACGACCTTCCGATCTGCAGGCGAACGTCTAGCCGCTAGACCACGGCGGCTTTCGCTTATGGGATAATGCTCTTCGCAATGAAGAAGATTCTTTCTTTGGACTAGATTGGTGGCGGACAATAACGAGTCTCAGAAGCTAGCCCGATTACACGACCTGGGAGTAAAGCTAGGCGAAGCTAGTCTACGCATTTTTCGAGGTCAAGACAGGAGACATTATAACCAACTTCTCATGAGAACAGTGATGTTGTGTGGAAAAGCCCCCCCCCTCCCCCACCTTCCTCCACGAAATACGCCTGGCCAAATCAAAGGGGAACAACACAAACTGGAAACACTAAGTAGGACGACGGAGGACATGCACAAGTAACAACAGGGTGGAGGACGAGCGCTCTGATTCGGATGGAAGCATCAAGCCCAGAAATGGCGCAAACACTAGAATTTAGTCACGAAAGTGACGCAAATAACCCAGACCACAAATATAGGCGGAGACTGTTAGCAGCCTCGGCTAGCTAGCAGCAGTCTGAAAGTGGTCGACCTTATCATTTTTTTTCTCAAACGGACTTTGACTTGGAGAACAATCAACAAAGTTACCTCGGGGTGGCTACGGAAACAAAGAATTAAGCACGCTTGGGAATCTCCAGTGTGCAGTGAAGTCGATTGTGAGAACGTAACAATAATTTAACATAACACATCTTCGCGTTCACCAGCTGTACACTCTGGCGGAAAGTTCTGGTTGATCGTCCACTACTGAACTACAGTCCTGCTCCAGAACCTGAGTGTTGCGTGTGCATCAGTTTTTCAGATCGCATTCTCTTGAATACAGACTGTTGGTTCCTTGCCTCTCCGGCAGATGCACTCCGACTTCAAAGGAAGTTCCCCAATTAGTCGACTCTTACGACATGCTTTTGTGGAGGCAGTGGGTCTATTCTTGTTTTCCCCCACAATGGGAGCCTGGAACCCACACGGGGGGATAACAAATCTCTCCTTTACATACCGTTGTGTGATTGTGTGTGCATGTTGTGTGTGATTGTATGTGCGTGTTGTGTGTGATTGTATGTGCGTGTTGTGTGTGCATATGTAATTATGTACCTTGTATGCCCTTGTAAATTCGTGCGTGAGTATATATGTGAGCGTGCGTGTGTTTATATATATATATATATATATATATATATATATATATATATATATATATATATATATATATATACATGCGCGCCCGTGTGGCTGTGTGGAAACAGGCGTGAGGGCGCGCCTTCGTGTATAGTGTAGTAGCCCGGCAATGAACGCTTGTTGGCGGGATGTTTAGGCAGTCGACTTACCAGAATATAACACACATGTAGACACAGGCGCCCACGCAGCACGCACGCTCACATCGAAAAACACCCAAATGTCAAACTATTAAACAAGAAATGCTTGCTCGGCGCACACTTAGTTGGCCAAACTAGGTTGGCAATTATCGCAATAAGCCAATCTGGTAATGTGTGGGGCTGGTAACAGCCTGACGTCATTAGTGGCCTGGTAGGCGTGGTCGGCCAAAGCAATTAAACTGTTTGGAGGTGATGTTATAAACACGAAAACACAGGGTAACAACCGGAATAATGACTCCAAAAGCAGGAGTCACGGACAAGGGACAAGCCAAGAAGGACTCTTGCTAAGACGTTAAAACTAGTATGATGTGACAATAATATTGGTAATTGAAGTCCAAAGACAGAACACTAGAGAATAACGCCTTCGTACTTATCACACTCACAGATGGAATTTAGTAGTCGGGCCCAAAAAATGGGACTAAAATAACAGACCCAGACATACAAAGAAGGACAACACAAAACACAGCTAGGGATACACAGCACTTAAAATGGCACACACACACCCACACACACAAAGTTCCAAAGTTCAGTTATGCCTCGCGATAAATATACATTAAAGACAAACATACCAGCGAGCCAGCGAACACACACACACAAACACACACTCATACTCTCAGACACACAAACTCTTATACTCTTTCTTTCACTCATACTCACACATGCACTCATACTTTCACACACATACACACATACTCACACAAACTCACATACATACACATATTCTCTCTCTCACACACACACCCTCATACTCTCTCTCTCTCTCTCTCTCTCTCTCTCTCTCTCTCTCTCTCTCTCTCTCTCTCTCTCTCTCATACTCTCGCTCAAACACATTCTCATCCCTTTAAAAAAAAGTTCGTTCGTTCGTTTGTTCGTTCGTTCTTACACACTCACACACAGTGCCTTGGTGATAAAAGCTCTTAGATATGTTCAGGATAAGTGTTACTATTACCAGTTCTGTTTGTTGTATGGACTGAAGTGTGACTCCTAACAGCTCAGAACAATTACATGGTATATCAAGGCTGAGATGCTTTACACAATGCGTTTCAAAAGTAGTGGCCTAAAACTTAAACAAAGATCTCAAAGACCCCTGTACCGATCAACATGAATTTTTGCATCTGGCCTGTGTGTTCCGACCTCCTGGTGATTTCATAATTCACAGCTGCATAGGTGCTGCTGTTATCTTACAGCGGCGAACGTCTTTGATCTTTGCTGGGCTAATAATCTGCATGTATTCAAAATATGTGCGCGTCAGTTTCTGGCACGGATTCCTTCCAAAACACGTGCAGTTTCATGTTTTGCCAAATTCACATCAAGCCATTTACTGTATACATGCTAACTGTGAGCTTTGAATCTGTCTGTTTTTTTCATATACCAGGGGGGAAAAAATGCAAAATAAAAACTAAATGTTTGTTTACATTATAATTATTTTACCACACTGACATGATGATTAACCGGTTGCATGGCACACGGGTAGTAACCCATAAGTGCTCAGTTCTTCTTATAACTCAAGTATGAGTCCGAAGAAGCTCAGCACAGTGCACAGGCTCTGTAGTACCGGACACCACACGCAGCCCCCTGGGAGAGAGAGAGAGAGAGAGAAAGAGAGAGAGAGAGAGAGAGAGAGAGAGATGGTGAGAGAGAGGGGTGAGAGAGAGAGAGAGAGAGAGAGAGAGAGAGAGAGAGAGAGAGAGAGAGAGAGAGAGAGAGGGGTTTTTGAGATCCTGAACAACGGATCAACGTCATGGCACACGGGTAGTAACCCATAAGTGCTCAGTTCTTCTTCTAACCCAAGTGTGAGTCCGAAGAAGCTCAGCACAGTGCACAGGCTCTGTAGTACCGGCGACGATCCTGAAATACTTCGGGTAGATTTTAAACTCAAAATTTTGCACAGGCAGCGCCATTAGGCTACTCTTTTCGATTTCCAACTGCCAAGGGATTTTTTTTACGTGCGCAACAATACACACGGGCGTTCGATCTCACTACCCAGAGACCAGGAGGAATTACTAGAAGTCCACGTTAAAAAATCCCAGCCCTTACCGGGGATTGAACCTTGAATCTCTAGCATTCGAGGCGGACACCACACCTCGAGACCACGCAGCCCCCTGGGAGAGAGAGAGAGAGAGAGAGAGAGAGGGAGGGTGAGAGAGAGGGGGTGAGAGAGAGGGAGAGAGAGAGAGTGAGGGAGAGAGAGGGGAAGGGAGAGAAAGAGGGGGAGGGAGAGAAAGAGGGGGAGGGAGAGAGAGAGGAAGGGACAGGGAGAGGGGGAGGGAGAGAGAGACCTGTGTATCCTGGATTACATATTAATATCGAAAGGACTGTAATGATAGAATGGAATGGAGGATCACCTGCAAGACCTAGATTACGTATGAATGGGCATGAGGATAAATGAGGTGATAATAATGCTGACGACGAAGACGATGATAAGGATAGTAAAGAAGATAATGTCGGTGAGCCAACTGAATTCCAATCCTGGATAATGTGTTTAGTTTGTGCTTTACCGTGTTAAAGGGGAGTTGCTATGGTGTAGTGACTAGACACCCGCCTGCGGATCGGAAGGTCGTGGGTTCGGGTCCGGACGGAGCCCAAATTGTTTTCCCAAAATTACCTTGACTCCCATTTCGACTAAGTGGGTACCAGAGAGGGTTACCAGGTGCAGACCTAGGTAGTAAATTCGGCCGGTGTGACACTGACTACATCACCCACTAAGTACAGGTTGATCTGTTAAATATAGGTCTTGCCCTATCTGCCTTATACGCAAGAAGGCGAGGAGAAAACAATTACCGTGCTAAAAATCGGCCATGACCTCCGAGAGAATTGAAATATGGTAAACGTGAAAACAACCATGACCTCTTACCAAATTCAAAGCACAGGTTAAAGGCCATGACCTTATATATGGTTAATGCATATATTAATGGTAAGCCTAAGACGAACTGTGCTGTTTACATTCGCAAATGTGTGGTTTTAGATGACAGTACACAAAGGAATGAAATCAAAGTCAACACAAGATATGAAAATATCTTCTTCTCTTTTTTCTTCTTCACCGGCTGTAAACTCCAGTGGGAAATTTCGAGTGTTCACCTTCTGCAGACATGTTAAAACTCGAATTTTGCATGCACCTCCGTTTTAATGCTTATTTGTATGCAGACTGTTGGTTTCTTGCCTCTCAGGCAGATGCACCTCGACTTCGAAGAAAACATATCTAATTTAGTCGAATGTTAGGTCATGCTTGTTAGGAACAATTGGGTCTATTCTTTTCTCGCAAAACGAGGGACCGAAACAAACAATGAAAGCATGAAAGTGAAATGTTGAATGTTGAATTAAAAATCGACATCACAGCACGCGGGACACTCCCATAAGTGCTGAGTCCCCATCTTCAGCAGCAAGCGAAGAGTTCAAATTCCGATGGTACTAGTACCGGCAAGAAAAAGATTAGATGGATATACAATCAAACATGAGAGCATGAAACCTAAGATAAATGATTCTTTACAAAGTTGTTATAAAACTTACTTGGATCGCAGCTGGGTGACCTTTGACCAGGTGAAGGCGAATCACCGGCAGTAACCTCTCTGACGTCAACAGAAAGTAAGGACATAATTCCTTCACTGGAAGCAACAGCAGCATCTGAACCGGCACTGGTCGAAAGCGAGGAACTGGTCATGCCCGAGAAAGAACAGCTGAGATCTCGAAAATCAGGACTCAAGGATGACGACTCCGTGGAGCAAGACGCAGCAAGGGGACTGGAAGCCGGGAACTGCTCTTCTGAAGTGTTTGTTGTTACAAAGGACTTTATCAAATGTGGCAGTGATGTGGGTCGTGCGTCCAACGTCGAAACACTGATGGTGGGTGTGGGGATTTCAGATAGTGGCTGTTTGTTGGAATGAACGACTGGTGTTGTTGATAAGGTGGTCATTGACTCACCCTTCTCTTGAGATGGTTTAAATCTGGCGCTGGTTGAATCCACATTAACAACAACGTATTCCTTTACGTCTGGACGATTCTGGTCGATTCCACTAGACGAAAATACACCAGCTGGTTGGACTTGGGAAGCACGAGTATCCTCAATGGATTCATAATCAGGATCTAACTTTGCATCACTGCTAGCGATTTCGGGTTTTGGTAAAATCTGCTTATTCTTTGTATCCTTATCAATGGCGTGGTACTCAGTAGCAGTTTCAGTGTCCGAACTAATGTATGACTTGATATAATCCGGCTTTTTTATTTCTCCCTTTTTCGAAACGGCAGTGGATTTTTCTTTCTCTTTACTGTCTGCGCTAGAAACATAAGAACCTGGACTTGATGGCATCGAGAGCTCCGGGTCACAGACTTTACTCTTGTCCATAGTGTCCGAAGAACAAGATATTTGTTTGGCTTGCAAATTTGTGTTTTTCTCATTAAAGCTCTTTTTCAGAATAGGTTTGGAAGAACCTGAGCTGTGTTTCTCCTGCTTCTCTTTTCTAGATAGATCAAAGTTGAGAAGTTTGATGTTGTTGACTTCTCTAAAGGACAACGGTTGTGTGGAGGAGTTCCTGACAACATCCGAGTTTGTTCTCTCGCGGTAGAAAGCGCAATCGTCCTCAAACTCCAGGCAAGATTTCAAAATATCGTCCACACTCAGCGTCTCCTCGTTGGCGGTTGGACTCGACATGTCTGCACCGCTTTGCCGTCGTGATCTGAGCAACATATCCAAACTGACTGCCATCCCTTGGCTATCCGTTAATGTCTTAATCCTTGGGCGTTTCGGACGACGCCCTAAGCTGAAGTAGTCGTACTTGCGACTGGCGGCATTTGAAATGTTGGTGTAATCACTCGAGTGTGAGTGTAGTGTTCCTGTTGTAGTCGATTTCTTCATCTGGCTTGTAGTTTTGTTTGTCCTCCTCATCACCACGTCCTCGAAAGCGTCATCATCTGTGTCGTTTAGGGGTGGGGGTGCTGCGCTCGACATTGGTGACCGAGGTGGCTTCAGGGGCACTTCTGTTTGAGTGATAGTTTGCCGAAAACTTCCAGAGTGAGCCACAGTGTGTCTCTGGCTTTTGGGAATAGGAACGGCATAAATGGCTTCCTTGTCAGGGATGACACTGCCACCATTGTGAGACATGAACGTATCTTTCTTGTCTCTGCTCCCGTTTACCGCAGTTAAATTAGTCTCTGTATGATCTTCAATGTCTTCATATGGGCCACTGCTTGTCATATGAACCTCTTTTCTCGAAGATTCCAACGTAGATGTTAATGGCAAGTCAGAAGGCACGGCATAATCATGGACGTAATCCTCGATATGCTGTTTCGATATGTCACCGCTGGCTGGAAGATGTGAGTTTTCACTTAGCACAGATGCCGACGTTGCTGCCTTTTTTTTTGCGGACGCTGCCCTGGATGTGAAGGCCACTGTTGTTAAGACTGCTCCTGAAGGTGAGGACACTGTAGGTAAGGCTGTTCCGGAATCTGAGACGTTTGTTGTTAAGACTGTCCCAGATTTTAAGGCATTTGTTATGGTCAAAGAATCTGAGGCATTTGTTGTTAAGGCTGTCCTGGAATTCAAGGCAACTGTAGCTAAGGAAGCCCCGTAAGACGAGGCAACTGTTACGAAGGCTGTCTCTGAAGTCGAAGCAACTGTAGTCGATGCTGTTCCTAGTGCTGAGGTCACTCTTGTATCAGTGATAGAAGAACGTGCTGTATTCCTTGACGTTGACGTGATTATTGGTAACGATACACTTGCTGTCGTCACGCCACTAGTGGAAGCTATGCTTAATAATCCAGAAGCACGTTGTGCATTCTTTGGGATGTCCACGGAAGACATGACATGACTTGAGCTGATGCTGTCTGCCTGGATGATCGACTCTGGAGAATGTCGCGATGAGCTGTCACTGGCACCAAGGACATCTGCAGCTGAGGGGTCTGTTCTCTTGGTTTCCTTAAACTTGTGAATATTGAATGTAAACGTTGATGGCAACACTTTAACCCCTCCAACGGGAACGTGTTTCGGTGATGTAACGTCTTGTGTTCCAATAGTTTTAATTTGTGTGGAAGAAAAATCGCCATCGCCGTTCACATGAATGTCCTCAACATTGTCAGTTTTACTCACATCAGACTCACATGGGCAAGAATGATATGTGTCTTCTATTGATCTTTCAGGAGATGATAAAGCTGGCGAGGGTGACGAAGAAGCTTCTGGAATGCTAGGTGTGATGACAATCATAGGAAGTTCAGGTAACAAAACAACCGTTGACGGAATGTGCGGAGTTGTCAGGTCAAGTTTGTTAGTATCTGCTGATGGTCTATTATGAAGATGAGATGTTGTAACCTCTGTGTGCTTTATGGTCCCATTGGTCACCATATAAAAAGGCTGACTGACCGGGTGCACGTTTGCAACACCGTTCCTTTCTTTAAAATGTGATTTTGTTGAGAAATCCACACCTGAGTTGGACACTAGTGACTCCACAGACACTTCCTTTGTACTATCGGACTTAACAGACGTTGCACCAGGTAATATGACATTTGTACTTGATGATATGGCAGATTCACCTGTCGACCGGGCCTCTGAACTCGCACGCTTAGAAACCGTTTTTGTAATCAATCTTCCATCGTCAACAGTATCTTCAGTCCCGAAACGCTTCACCGAAACAGTGTCAGGAATGATCGAAAGTCCCACTCCTCCTGTACCGTAACGGTCCGCTTGCACGTTTGTTACTACTAAATCCACATCGTAAGCTTGAGTACAGCCAGTGTTTTCTATCAATTTGTCACATCGTTGCAATTCTGGTTGAGTGCACACCATTCCATACGATAAATTTGGTTGGTCGATAAACGCGGTTTCAGCGTGCAGTTTGCCGTAGGTCGTTTCTGTAACACGTGTGCCCGTATATTTATCATAAACTGTCCCTTTACTCGATCTGCCCGTGTTGTTGACTCCGTCTTTGCTTCCCTTAACCTCGGCGCGAGGAGCACTACTCACGTTGGCAGTACGCGCACTGAACAGATCGTTCCCCATTTCGCTCCTTTTCGCATCTGCCACACTCGAGATTCCTGCTCTCGCACCAGTAAAGTTGTGATCGCCGTCTACGTTGCTCAGACTGACTCCTTGTTCGATGCTGCGGCTGTCGCCTGGTCCCCCTTTATAACCTCCACTGGAGAGATGACGACCACTCTCGCCGTTCGCAGATCCGCCCCCTTCAGCAACAGCCTCCATGGAATCCAGCGGCGGGAATGATGTAGAACTATCCTGGTGCTCACTGACTGAATGCACGGCGGAGTCAACCCCGCCTTTTTCCTTTATATTGTTCATTCTAATTATGGATGACGTCGCGTTGTCGTAATCCAGGGAAGCGACTTGAACCTCGACCGTCCCCAATACAAGGTAGTCTCTGCTAAAACCACCCCCATTAATGTTTCGCTCGTGGGCTATCTGCGGCTCGGAGACACTTATAGAATATTTAGAAATGCCCAACTGTAAACAGTGGTTTTTCTGGCAGCAACTATTATAAAACCCGCGTGTAAGAGAACCAGGTAACTCATGACTGTGTGACCCGTGGCTAATCTCAGGATTTGAACGAAACAGGAAGACGTCGCTCTTGTCGGTATGTGACGTAAGTGACATCACTTCAAGAGTGGGCCTCAATGTTGTCATTGTGTGGGTTAATCAGTTAAACACTTAATGAAGCGCATTTGTTACACCTTTTGTAAACATACAATCCGTCACTGCAGAATTATCACTAGAGACATTATCTAAGAATTTATTTACTTTAATCCTTTTGAAAAATAAGTAATTATTCCATCACAGAACAGCTCAGCACAGAAGGAATTATTTAGGTGCACAGTTCTGTTACTCCGTCTGAATAAAAATAATCCTTCTATTGTAGAATATGCCGAAGCCAGAATCGTTAGCTACACATCAAACAAACAAAAGAGTAATATTTTAACACTACGCCAATGAAAACACACCGTTAAACTTGCCGGGTAGGAAACGTATTAATAAGATTTATGTGCAATGTCTAATATCACCTTCTACATGGTTTAATCTTCAAAATAAAAACTCCTATGCAAAAAGTTATGTGGGTGAGACTTAACATCATCTCTGAATAGGGTAAGAGAAAGTAAATAACTAGAAGACAGTTAATAATATTAACTAGTCACCAGCTGCGACTGGGGGGGGGGGGGGGGGTCGGGGGGATAACAGTAATAAGTGGAGCTCAAATCGCCCCTAGCTGAGCCAGAAGAGGTTAAAGTAATGGAACATAAGCGCCAGATAGGGTTAAAGTGACAGACCATATGTGCCAGAAGGGGTTAAAGTAATGGAACATAAGTGCCAGAAGGGGTTAAAGTAATGGAACATAAGTGCCAGAAGGGGTTAAAGTAATGGAACATATGTGTCAGAAGGGGTTAAAGTAATGGAACATAAGCGCCAGAAGAGGTTAAAATAATGGACCATATGCGCCATGAGGGGTAAAAGTAATGGAACTTAGGTCCCAGAAGTGGTTTAAAGTAATGGAACACAGTCATGAGGTGGGGTTAATGTAACAGAACATAGGCCCCAGAAGAGGTTAAAGTAACGAAACATAAGCGTCAGAAGGGGTTAAAGTTACGGACCACTGGCGCCAGAACAGGTAAAAAATAACACACCTAGGCGCCAGAAGGAGTTAAAGTAACGGACTAAAGGCGCCAGAAGGAGTTAAAGTAACGGACTATAGGCGTCAGAAGGGGTTAAAGTTACAGATCATTGGCGACAGAAGAGGTTAAAAGTAACGGACCTAGGCGCCAGAAGGAGTTAAAGTAACGGACTATAGGCGCCAGAACACGGAAGCTCAGGCCTGTTATGACCTTGAAAGTATTTATTTCAGCATTACTTATTAAAGTATTTCAAACATAGTATTATTTATAGCAGGCTAAAGGTGCTGCCTGGGCAAAATTTAGAGTAAAAAATCTACCCAAAGTATTTCAGGATCCTCGCCGGTGTTACGGAGTTAGTGCAGTGCGCTGAGATTTTTCGGACTCAGGCTTGGGTTAGAAGTAAAATGGAGCACTTATGGGTTACTACCCTTGTGCCATTATGTTGATCCTTTGTTTAAACCTAAACCTAAATTTAAAAAAAAAATAATGTAAACCTAAACCTATTATATATTTGGTGCTCGGCACATTATTATTATTATTAAACTAATTTGTTTATATTATTATTAGTATATGCTTTGTATATGGCCATTTGAGACAACACCCCCCCCCCCCCCCCACTTCAAATCTCTGAGTCTAGGAAATATATAAGGTCGGAAGTAGGTGCTGTTTCTGAGCCCACCCCCCCCCCCCCACCTCCCCCGCCCCGCAAAAGCCCTCTTCCACTCTACGGGTCAATGTTTAAGTCAGCGCCCCGGTACTACAGAGTTAACGACAGCCTTGGCGTAAGACAAAAGGTATCATACGTACGCACCGTCACAACGAATAATAACTTCCCTCGCAATCGACTAACTCCCTCGTAATCGATTAACTCCCCTCGCAATCGATTAACTCCCCTTGCAATCGAGTAACTCCTCTCGCAATCGATCTATCAGCGGCCACTTCCGTGCCCCCACCACCTTCTCTTCTCTCCCTCCGCAGTATTTTTACCGATCCCATCAAAGGGACCCAGCGCCAACCGTATCTCACGTGACGGGGACCAAATCAATCAGGCGACAGCAATAAACGAGTCAGATTATTACTAGATCGGTTCGACCAGCGGTTCCCTAATTTATGGTGGGCGCCACAAATTGAAGAGGTCCTTGATTCCATTTAGGAAAGAGAAGAAAGCCGTCAACACGGCTACCCATTTTGGGATTTCAATTGAGATGTGGACTTCTTTTTTTTTTTTAAACACGACCATTAAAAAGCAACGAAGAACATTTTATGCAACAAATCCATGGCGGCTTTTGGAGAGGTGGAGTACAAGACTGATAGACAGATAGACAAGAGAAAAGAGGAACAGTTTGTTATACAGGATACAGAGTGTCTGCTGACTGACTGATGTACACGGCATATACTGAATGGTTACAGGTTGGATGGACAGGACACAGACAAACAGACACGCATGCACGCACATACTATTTACACGCACGCACCTGGACACTGGGTACTGATAAGGGTGTCAGAAAGGATTTCATTGCTTCGAGTATTGTCTTAGCATGTCAGGTTTACCACAAGAACTTGTCTGTTGGTGTAAACGAGGAAGCGAGCACAAAAAGAAGTCACAACATTACCTTTTTGGTGGCTTGTAAATTCGTACAAAAGAAAAGTACAGACACAAGATAACTCCTTATTCACTACGGGTAGTTAGTATCCTTTGAATATTCTCTCCAGGTGATGCGGGTGTGTTGGGAAATGAGCAGTGATAGACTGACCGGTTCTGCACCACTTTGTGCGGAATTGATGTATTACAAGCTAGACGTTGTGAGGGCCCTTTGGGAGCGAGTGAACAGTGCGGAAGCGAAAAGATCATTTAGGTCTGAAGAGAGTGGCGCTGCGAGGAGATACAAGGGGATCTGGCAGACGCTCAACACTCAAGGAAAGGGCAAGACGGATATACAATCAGACAAGTTACTGGTCCCATCGGAATTAGAACTCTTCGTTTGCTGCTGAAGATGGGGACGGAGCGCTAACGGGGGGTGTCCTGAGTGCTATGATGACGATTCATAATTCAACATTTAACATTCACAACGGTACCCACTGAGAAATGTTTGAGAAGCACTGGCACTTTTCTAAATCAAATCAGCCGCACAGGCAGACCTGTTCACCGTCCCGCGGACAAGCAAGATTCAGTTCAATGTTCGACACAGCGGCGGATCTCATTCTATATTAAGGTGGAAACGTGATGGCTCAGCGGAACCGTGTTGTTTTCGACTGTGATTCCAAATACTGCTTGAATAATTGATACTGGACACGCTCAGTCCTTGTTCCAGATTTAAGTCTAGCTCGCTGATTTTTTAACCGACAAAGTGCTTCCGTGATCCACTGGAAAAATGTGGCTGTTTGATAGTAATAGGGAAGAGT
>CAJHNH020000567.1:30000-52500 GCA_905116865.2 Candidula unifasciata
CCAACTGGCACTCAATGTGTTGTTATCACAGTCACCGTAACTGCATAGAGGCCGTTTCCACGTGTACTCAGTCCTCCGCTGCAGCAGCATCTCCAAGGTACGTTTACTGATTGTTCCCATGAGGAGCTGGTTATAATGTCTCCTGACTCGGCTTCCAAGTGGGCGTGCTTAACCATCCTTTACTCCCATGTCTAGCAAACGTGTCAGCGTCAGAGATTCGTCGTTATCTACTAGCCTAGTCCGTACAGTGTTTGCGATATCTGCTATGTCTTTGCTTTCTCTCCAGTGCGTTAGTGTGTGTGTGTGTGTGTGTGTGTGTGTGTGTGTGTGTGTGTGTGTGTCTGCCCTATAATAAACAAGGTGTGCGTGAAGGCTTCACATTTCCCAACTTAGAAGCCTACAACTGTAGCCAGTCGTGCTGTTCATTAGGCAGATAAAAATGGTTCGACTATCTAGAAACATAATAACACGGAGCCAACGGAAGGTCACGGAAAAAAATATGAAAAACCGCATCAAAAACGGCTTTAAAGAAATGTCGACCAACTCAATGTAACTCATTAGAAAAAGCAAGAAAAATAACTTTGAATCTCTCCCTAACACGGGGTTACGGTAAGAAGAAGAAGAAGAAGAAGAAGAAGAAGAAGAAGAAGAAGAAGAAGAAGAAGAAGAAGAAGAAGAAGAAGAAGAAGAAGAAGAAGAAGAAGAAAAAGATGATGAAGAAAAAGAAGAAGAAGAAGAAGAATAAGAAGAAGAAGAAGAAGAAGATGAGGAAGAAGAAGATGAGGAAGAAGAAGAAGAAGAAAGAAGAAGAAGAAGAAGAAGAAGAAGAAGAAGAAGAAGAAGAAGAAGAAGAAGAAGAAGAAGAAGAAGAAGAAGAAGAAGAAGAAGAAAAGAAGAGAAGAAGAAAAAGAAGAAGAAATAAAAGAAGAAGAAGAAGAAGAAGAAGAAGAAGAAGAAGAACGAAGAAGAAGAAGAAGAAGAAGAAGAAGAAGACGAAGAGAAGAAGAAGAAGAAGAAGAAGAAAAGAAGAAAGAAGAAGAAAGAAGAAGAAGAGAAGAAGAAGAAGAAGAAAAGAATAAGAATAAGAAGAAGAAGAAGAAAGAAAAGAAGAAGAAGAAGAAGAGAAGAAGAAGAAGAAGAGAAGAAGAAGAAGAAGAAGAAGAAGAAGAAGAAGAAGAAGAAGAAGAAGAAGAAGAAGAAGAAGAAGAAGAAGAACAAGAACAAGAACAAGAAGAAGATGATGAAGAAGAAGAAAAACATAAACAACAACAACGGTTAAAGCTGTAACTTCTACAGTAAACTGAAATACCTTTATTTTAACGAACGCATGTTTTTTTTTTTTTATCCACGAAATCCCGTAAAACTGAAGTATCACTTCAAAGCTCTTAAACAGAAAAACACTACTAGTATACAGGATCGTATACGTAAAAAACAAGCGGTAAATATAAGAACAAGCGTTTTACCAGACAGTGGCGAGTACAGTTTTCCCACAAGTCCGAACCATCTGCTGGCATGCACACGTTCGTCCTAACCCAAGCCTGGCTCATTTATAACCTAAAGATTCCGTTGAGTGCGCGGGGCGGGGTTAGCGGGGGGAAAACTGAAATCTTATCCAGGGCCGCGTCGAGAAATAAGCCAAATGTTCACGTAACGCATCCGGCACAGACATGCCAAGTTGGACGGCAAATAATGTGTCATTGAAATCAGCAGTGCTTGTCGGAGGTGTTTACATTTGGTAAATCTGGTACCGGGGTTTCTGAATGTCACACTAAGGAACTGCGAAGCAGCAGCAGCAGAAGAAGAAGAAAAAGAAGAAGAAGAGGAAGAAGAAGAAGAAGAAGAAGAAGAAGAAGAAGAAGAAGAAGAAGAAGAAGAAGAAGAAGAAGAAGATTTTGGGTTTTTCGCCGTATTTTTATTTATCTGAAAAGAATTTCTCAGCTTAGTCAGAAATAAAAACCGAGCGGCAAATTTTAATCAGAGTTATTAAAGCGCTTCGTCTGTTAGAAATACCGCTCCAGCTATGTATATTAGATTTATTTTATAACCTTTCAGCGTCTATGGCTTAGGCGTTGCGAACGCGCTTTGTGATGCCGCGGTGCCGGGTTCTATACCAGTGGCGGGCGATTTGGGTAGCAGAGAGTCTGACCGTCCTGGACGCAACAGCAAACTCAAGGTTAGATGCGTATCCTTTACAGGACGTTGCAGAACCAACCCCAGCAGCCCCTGACTGTTGTGTGGTTTTTCTAGGCAAATTTACGTCCAGTAGTTCAATAGCAAACTACTGAACGCAAAATTTACCTAGATCAACAACAGACATGCTGAGGTTGGTTCTGCAACGTCCTGTAAAGGGGACGCAACTAACCTTTCTTTCCAGCAGCAGTTAATGTAACTTTAGCTGAAAATTTCAATTTTTTTATCATGCGATTGAGCACTTAAAATAGTATTTGCAGGATTGATTTTTTTGGGGGGGGGGGGGGGGGGGGCGGGGGGGGCGGGGGCAGTTCGGGGGAAAGGCGGCCAGTTCGGGGGAAAGGCGAATCAACACCCCCCCCCCCCCCCCCCCCCGTTTTGCAGATCGAAAAAATTGAGGGGGGAGGTGGGGTGAAGAGGTTTAAGAATACTGCTCTAGATATAGAAAGTTATACTGACAAGTGCAAGTGGCTGCGAAAGAAAAAGTTGTAGTAACAACTAGCTGCGTCAGAAATATTTACAGAACCAACTACATGTGTCACAAACATACGGTCACTACTGCTGGCGTCAGAAAACGTTACAGAAACAACAGCCTGCGTCAGAAAGAGATGGTATCAATATCTGCATCAGATAAATTTATAGTAAAAACTACTTGCGTCAGAAAACGTTAGTGTAGCAACTGCCTGCGTCAAAACACGTTACAGAACCAATTGCCTGCGTCAGAACACGTTACAGAACCAACTGTCAGCGTTAGAACACGTTACAGAACCAATTGCCTGCGTCAGAACACGTTACAGAACCCATTGCTAGCGTTAGAACACGTTACAGAACCAATTGCCAGAGTTAGAACACGTTACAGAACCAACTACCTGCGTCAGAAAACGTTACAGTAGCAACTGTCTGCGTCAGAAAACGTTACAGTACTAACTATTTGAGCCAAAAAGAGTAATAGTATCAAAGCCTACTACACATTACATTAAAAGATAGATGCAACATAAACTCTTGTAGTAACATTGCCTGGGTGTAAAAACGTTACAATAACACGGCCTGCGTTTCAAAGAGTTAAGCAAATTAAGATCAGCATCTTTGTTAAAAAAATTGTGGGAACGACACCTTGTACTAGATTCATCGAGAAACAGCAGATCAAGTGGTTTGGCCATCTCGTTAGAATGCAGCAAGATCAAATACCATCACAGGCACTACATCTCAGAAGATCAGCTACAAGAGCAAGAGGACAGCCGCGGAAAACATGGATCGACAACATTAAAGACACTCTACGCCTTATCAGAATGACAATAGCCAGTGCCAGCCAACGTGCACGGGATCGCAAATTATTCCTCCCCACGGCGCCTAACATCAGAAGTGGTTTATGATGATAATGATGATGATCTTTGTTAAACAATTCGTGCTCCGTTTTGAAGGTCAGCATATGTGGCTCAAGCATTGCGAACGGGCTTCGTAATGCCAGGGTGCTGGGTTTGATCCCAGCTGCGGGGCTTGCACCTTGCGCTGATTTCGACAATGGTATCGAGAAACCCACCGTTTAGTTCAATGGCCAGCGAATGGACGTAAATTTGCTGAGAAAAACAACAACAGCCAAAATATGCCGGGGATGGTTCTGCAACGTACTCTAAAGGATACGCAACTAACTTAACTGCGTTGTGAAGTATATCCTTGTGTGATCTTCACAAAGCGGGATCAATGTATTAGCCACGTAAGTACCAGCTTAAGACATCAAAGGACAGAGGACATCATAGACATCGCTGGATTTACCACGGACAATTTGGGACACAACTGCAACTACTGCTGCAGGGCCAAGACACGTGACATGGAGCGTCATCAGTAAACGCGGTCGATGTACAATCAAAACAATGCTATAGCACCAAACTACAGATTAGGAAAATGGCCAATGGCGTGTTGCCAGAGAACTGGTGGTGCCTTCTACAATTAATGAGTGTGCCACTACTGATAGGTTACAATCGCTGCTTATATCGAAGATGAGTCACATTTCTTGTTTCGGTCTGTAGGTGTTGGCATTTCTTATAGCTGCTTTGGGCATGATTTGTGGTTTGGGGTTTGAACAACGGATCAACATCATGACACAAGGGTAGTAACCCATAAGTGCTCCGTTTTTGTTATAATTCAAGTCTGAGTCCGAAGAAGCTCAGCACAGTGCAATACTCTGTAGCACCGGCGAGGATCCTGAAAATACTTTGGGTAGATTTTTAACTCCAAATTTTGCCCGGGCATCGCCGTTAGGCTACTCTTTTCGATTTCCAATTGCCAAGGAATTTTTTACGTAAGCAACAATGCACACGGGCGTCTGCTCGCACTATCCAGAGACCAGGGGAAATTACTCGAAGTCCAAGTCCAGGTGAAAAAATCCCAGCCCTTACCGAGGATTGAACCTGGAATCTCCAGCACTCGAGGCGGATACCATGCCTCGAGACCGTGCAGCCTTCTTATGAGCTACAGAAGTACCCGCTTAAGACAACAAAGGACAGAGAGCATCACACACATCGCCGGATTTACCACAGACAAGAGGGACACAGCTGCAACTTTTGCTGCAGGGCCAGGATACGTGACACAGAGCCTTATCAGAAAATGCGGTCTTTCTAAAATCACAACAATGCTACAGCACTCTAATCTACAGATTAGGAAAATAGCGAATGAACTGTTGCCAGAGAACTGGAGGTGCCTTCTACAATTAATGAGTGTACCACTACTGCTCGATTACAATTACTGTTTATTTCGACGATGAACTGCATGTCTCGTTAGGGTATGTTGGTGTTGGCATTTCTAATGGCTGCTTCGCGCATTTAATACGTGTGTACGTTATTAGCTTTGTTCATATTGCAGTTTGCCACGTTTGTGGTAAATGATGATAATGAGTATAATGATAGCGAGAATTATTACGACGATTACACAGCGTTTTTTTTTTTTAAACTATACACGTAATAAATTATGGCCAGCTCTGGCTAAACACATGACATTAATCACGTGACAATCTTTTCGCACAGACGGAGATGACGTGCCAGCATCCTCAACCCACGTTATTTCCAAGCTGGCAATGGTCGATTAGTGTTGGGGAGAGAAAGAGAGAGAGAGAGAGAGAGAGAGAGAGAGAGAGAGAGAGGGGGGGGGGAGTGAATGAGAGAATAGACGGTTAGTGTTGACAGAGGGAGAACAACGAATGGTTAGTGTTGACAGAAGGAGAACAACGAATGGTTAGTTTTGACAGAGGGAGAACAACGGATGGTTAGTGTTGGCAGAGGGAAAACAACGGATGGTTAGTGTTGACAGAGGGAGAACAACGGATGGTTAGTGTTGGCAGAGGGAAAACAACGGATGGTTAGTGTTGGCAGAGGGAGAACAACGAATTGTTAGTGTTAACAGAGGGAGAACAACGAATGGTTAGTGTTGACAGAGGGAAAACAACGGGTGGTTAGTGTTGACAGGGGGAGAACAACGGATGGTTAGTGCTGGCAGAGGGAGAACAACAGATGGTTAGTGTTGGCAGAGGGAGAACAACGGATGGTTAGTGTTGACAGAGGGAGAACAACGGATGGTTAGTGCTGGCAGAGGGAGAACAACGGATGGTTAGTGTTGACAAAGGGAGAACAACGGATGGTTAGTGTTGACAAAGGGAGAACAACGGATGGTTAGTGTTGACAGAGGGAGAACAACGGATGGTTAGTGTTGGCAGAGGGAGAACAACGGATGGTTAGTGTTGACAAAGGGAGAACAACGGATGGTTAGTGTTGACAGGGGGAGAACAACGGATGGTTAGTGTTGACAGAAAGAGAGAGACAGCGAATAACAGACGGTTAATGTTGAGCGAGACAAAGACAGAGAGGGAGACAGCGAACAATAGATGGTTAGTGTGGAGAGACATATAGAGTGAGAGAGAGAGAAGATAGAGTGCGGAATAGAAAGCGAACAATAGATGGTTAGTGTGGAGAGACATATAGAGTGAGAGAGAGAGAAGATAGAGTACGGAATAGAAATCGAACAATAGATGGTTAGTGTGGAGAGACATATAGAGTGAGAGAGAGAGAAGATAGAGTACGGAATAGAAAGCGAACAATGGATGGTTAGTGTGGAGAGACATTTAGAGTGAGAGAGAGAAGATAGAGTACGGAATAGAAAGCGAGCAATAGATGGTTAGTGTGGAGAGACATATAGAGTGAGAGAGAGAAGATAGAGTACGGAATAGAAAGCGAGCAATAGATGGTTAGTGTGGAGAGACATTTAGAGTGAGAGAGAGAAGATAGAGTACGGAATAGAAAGCGAGCAATAGATGGTAAGTGTGGAGAGACATATAGAGTGAGAGAGAGAGAAGATAGAGTAAGGAATAGAAAGCGAGCAATAGATGGTAAGTGTGGAAAGAGAGATAAAGAGAGAGACAGATAGTGTGAGGAAGACAGCGAACAATAGAAGGTGAGTGTAGAGAGGAAAGATAGAGACAGTGAACAGTAGATGCTAAGTGTTGAGACAGAGAGAGAGAAAGAGAGAGAGAGAGAGAGAGAGAGAGAGAGAGAGGCGATAGAGACACAGACAGATAGAATGAGAGTCAAAGAAACAAATCTGAAAAGAAAGAATAGGTTAACGACAGACATACAGATGGGAAGAAAGAATGAGCTAAAAAAGAAAAAAGAAAGATTAACTGAAAGAATGCGCGAAGAAAAAAAAAGAAAGAAAGAAGATAAAAAGAAAGAATAAGTTAAAGAAACAACGATTAAAATGTAAAAAAAATAATGTGCTAAAGAAAAAAAAAATCAAAAGAAAGAATACGATAAAGAAAGAAGAAAAAGAAAATAAACAAAGGACAAGAAAGGAGAAAATGAGCTAAAGAAAAAAAAAAAAAAAGAAGGAAAAAATTAAAAGATAAGCTTACGAAAGAAAAAAAAATAAGAAAAAAAAATGAATGGGCTAAAGAAGTAAGAAATATGAAGAAACGAAAAAAATGAGGTAAAGAAATAAATACAATAGGCGATATACTTTGTTGGTATGTTGTGTGTGTGTGTGTGCGCTCGCGCGCGTGTGTGTATGTGTGTGTGTGTGTGTGTGTAGCGCGCGTGTGTGAGGTGGTTTTTCATTGTGCGGGCCTAGTTGGGTTAAAAATCATCGCTGTCGTCATTAAAAACAAAAACTTTAAAACTAAAAAAAAAGGGGGTAGGGTTTTAGACGGTACACATTTCGGATGCAGGGCTAAGACAGTGGCGTGGCGTGGCTAGGCATGAACCGGCTGTTACCCCGCTTGCACTTTCCACCACCAAAGAAAAAAATTCACTGTTTTACTCGAGCTGTTTGTAGGCTCTGTGGCTAAGTCGATGCGAACGCTTCGTAATGCCAGGTTCGATCCCAACTGCGGACCATGCGCCTTGCGTTGCTTTCGACAGTGGTATCAAGAAAGCCGACCGTCCAGGAAGCAATGACAAACTACTGGATGTAAATTTGCCTAGAAAACCAACAGGGTTGGTTCTGCAACGTCCTGTAAAGGATAGGCAACTAACCTTAATTAGAACCGTTTATTACAAACACGCCACTGGGTTTACGTATCAAAAACAGCGAAAAGACCAATCGCTGCATGCTAACGCCACTCGTACAGAAAATGTAACGTGTTAAACGTACCAGTTACTAGTACTACGATGTTAGCTGCACATGAATACTCTCATCTCCTCCCCCCCCCCCCCGTATGGGTTCCGGAGTCACATTGTGGGGAAAACAAAAATAGACCAACAAGCATGTCGTAACACTCGACTAATTGGGGTCTTCCTTCAAAATCATTACATGATAATGCTTCCGCGTTCAAATTGATCACGCCTCGCCGCATGGTTCACTGTGCCCAAGCTCTCGGTTTCAAGGATGAACATTCCAACACGCTGAGATACAAACAGGCAGAAATCTGGGACAGAAAAAATGGTTGGAAAAAGGGGGGGGGGAGAGAGAAATTTGGCAACTAGGATAAATATTTGATGTAATGCATCACCCGGGGTGGAATAATGTGCCCTGGCCACACCCAGCGATTCCCCGCAGTGCCCGGGGTCTCATGCCAGATTTAACACAAATAAGCGGCCAGGAGAGACTTGTTTCCTTTGCCTCCGCAAACCAACACACCGTTAATCTGGCAACTGAATCTGCAATTACTAAACACGGCAATGGAAACAGAGGAGAGCTTTCGTCGGCGATCAGGGAGATCATGGGCGAGGAGAGGAAGAAAAACAAAGGGAGACTCAAAGAACACAATGAAATTTTAAAAAAAAAGAAATTATTACAGCGATCAACCATAATATAACAATAATTCACATACAAGCACAATCACATTACAGCACGGGTCCCTGGCTTGTGGGTCGTGACTACAAGTGGGGTCACTAAGGATAGCAGGCAGTGGTGAGCTAAAACAAATGTTAACCCCCCCCCCCCCCAAAAAAAGAGGGGAAAAAAGGGGTGGGTGGATCCATCTTCCATGTGTTTTCATTTACCCTATTAACAAGCCTATTTTTAATGCATGGGGTCACGGGTCACTTTACCTCCATATAATGAGGTAGCGACTTAAAAAGGGTTGGGAACCGCTGCATTAAAGGTATAATAAACGGTTTCAAACACATAATAATAATAATAATAATAATAATAATAATAATAATAATAATAATAATAACAATAATAATAATCTATCCTCGCCTTTAAAAAGGCGGCTGTCACGCTGTATTGTGGTTTAAACCTAAGTTGCGATATCTGCGCCTTTCTGTCAAATGCATTTTTGAAAGCCCTGTAACATTCACCAAATCTGGGCCCCACAAGAGGGTAATAATAATAACAGATATGCCCGCACTAACCACAAAGTTCCTGCTACTACAGCAGCACTGACAAAGGTGATGCTGAAAAAAAAAAGGTGTTGGTACTACATACCGTTGTGTAGCACCAGAAACAAAATCACTGATGATGATGAGGATGATTATGAGAATGATGATGAGGATGAGGAGGATGATGATGAGGATGATGATGATGATGATGATTATGAGGATGAGGATGATGATGAGGAGGAGGATGACGATGAGGAGGATGATGATGATGATGAGGATGAGGATGATGATGAGGATGATGATGAGGAGGAGGATGAGGAGGATGATGATGAGGATAATGATGAGGATGAGGATGATGATGAGGAGGAGGATGAGGAGGAGGATGCCCTAAATGGCTTATATAATTAATATACTAATGTAAATGATATACTATGGCGTATAATACTGGTAGAGATATTTTCCGTAAATGAGGAAACATGGAGACGGAGGGGATAGTCAGCTCCCACCCCACCCCTCCCCAACAACAAAAAACAACAAATGTTCTAAGAAGGCCTCAAGAGTGCCCAAGGCCCCAAGTTGGGCACCTCTGCCAAAGACCCCAAAGTTTGACACCTCTGCCAAAGACCCCAAAGTTTGACACCTCTGCCCAAGACCCTAAGTTGGGCTCCTCTGCCTAAGACCCCAAATTGGGCACCTCTGCCTAAGACCCCTAAGTTGGACACCTCTGCCCAAGACAGGCAGACAGAATTTGACTGCGGTGTGAAAGCTGTAAGCTTGGATCAGGTGGTATTCCAACCTTAAAAAGCAGAACTGTTGAATAAGGTGACATCAAATCTCGATTAGTGACAGGCTCCAAATCAATTTCTAAAGAAAGCCCTTCTCTTACAGAAGCGGTTGTCAACCCGTCTGGGGTTCAAACGACCCTTTCACAGGGTTTGCTTAAGACCATTGAAAAACAGATTTACTGAAGTTATGAAGTAGAATGAAAGTAATTTTATTGTCGGGGGTCACCACAACATGAGTAACTGTATTCAAGGGCCGCGGCATTGGGAAAGTTGAGAACCGCTACAGAATAAACCCTTATAAAGACCGTATACAAAGTTTGCATTCTATCTTCCTGTAACTCCTCGTCCTTTTTAGGATGAAATTTTTCGTTCTTTGAAGCCCCACCCTGACTCATGCCAGGGACCGCAATATAGCCTGGCAATAAATATGGCCTGAAGGCTGAACGCGGTTTCTGGGACCTTTCCACGGTGATCTTCACCCACATGGTGGCACTTTGTGTCATTGGGTGTTTATCGCTTGTGTGATGTCCTGGTGGGGTAGAAAGTCAGTCAGTCAGTCCGTTTGCATTTATTCATTGAAAGGTAGGAACTTGGGAAATATGTATTCAAGCGAACACTAGGCGAAGTGGTCAAGCCGTTTACCTCGCATTTTGAAGCTCGTGAGTTTATTTCACTGTTGCATCGTTGGATTCATGAATGTAATTTTTACGCTTATCCTTCGACACCGTCGTCGGAGCTACGGTGTTCATGCTGTGTGCGACGCTCTCGGTAGGCGGCTAGTCCTTCTATGGAGAGAGACAGAGGCATATGGGATAAACCAAGGCTATCTGGAGAAGGCACTCGATAAACCCCCCGTGCAATGAATTCGATTCTGTCGACTTAACCTTTCAACTCTAAACCTTTAGGTATGCAATGGCTAAATCGCTGGCATTTTTTACACTGCTGTCTCGACAGTGAAGGTTGGCTGTATCCGCTGCTGTCTTGGGAGTGCAGAACGGCAAGTAACCTGTCAAACGAGCATTGCATAAAACACGGACTCCGCAGCTCCAGCGACGATCTAAGCATCTATGTAAAGATCTTAGTCTGAACCGAACAAACGTGACATTAACTCCCAGTCTTCAGAAGACGTGGCAAACTGATTTGCCACAAAGCAACGGTGCTCCCCTCTCCCGTAGAAATTCGCTGCCAAATTTTCCTTATTTCCTATACAATAATCACTTCATCCGCCTCTATATGTGGGACGAACTTTTTTGTTATTTTAAAGCCCTACCCTGGTTGTTGAATGTGGTTTCTGTGACCTCTCCACGGGTGTTTCCTCATCCGATTGGTAGCACTTAGTGTCACCGGGTGTTTATCGCTTAGTGTGATGTCATAGTGGGGTAAAAAGACCAAACTTTGAATATCCAGGCTCTGTAATAAATAGCAATGGAGACTGTTTGACAGAAATCAAAAGGAGAATGGCCATAGCAAAGCACAGATCAAGTAGCATTAAATGTATATGGTTAAGCACCAGCAATGAAATCAAAATTAACATTTTGAGAGCATGCACCTTCCGCCTGTGAGTCGTGGGCTGTCCCACAGTGCATAAGAAAGAGAATATGCCCGTTTAAGCTGAAATGCTAAAGAAAATTCTCAGAATACCACGGACAAAGAAGAGAACAAATACTGACATTTTAAAAGATCTGAACATCAAGGAAGATTGGCTCATAAACAGCATCTCGATACGAAAGCTGAAATACTTTGGTCATAACAAGTACCATGGCGGAATGGGGAAAAACAATAATAGCAGAAGGCATGGTACCAGGAAGGAGGGGCAGGGGCCAACCAACACGAAGATGGGCACAAGATAAAAGCGACTCCTTAAATAAGAAAGTGCACTAGGTGGGATAGCTGGCGAGAGACCGAGTTACTTTCAGGCAGACCGTGGCGAGAGAGAGAGAGAGAGCGACGTTCTGCAAAGCACCTGCTACATGATGATGATGGTGATGATAAGTGTTATATCATGTTATAGAGAAGAGCGGGAGTGACAACAAATTAAGGCCGGGAATAAAATTCCTCTTCTCCATAGCATGCAGACTCGGTAGTATTTTAGAGTCCACGTGTTGCCCAGGCAGCATGAACTCTTACTCGGTCTGCTTTGTTTACTCCAAAAGAAATGTAACACCAAACGCGTGGGATAGGCATTCGTTAGAAAAGAACATAAAAAAACAGAGGGGGAACTGAGGCCATATAAATAAATAAATATATATATATACACACACACACACACACACACACACACACATATATATATATATATATATATATATATATATATATATATATATATATATATATATATATATATAAATCATCTCCCTGTGTGGGTTCTGGGTTCCTGTAACTCCTTGTGGTGCGGGTTCACTCCCGGGAGTAGGCAGAAAAGCCACATTTCTCCCAGATTTACGGTATCTGTCATGGAATCAATGCCGAAAGGTTGCGATATCCATAGTGCCGAGCCAAAGGGTTAACAACTCATGGTTTCTGGATATTTAAAATAAACATTAAAATATTGAAAAAAATAGGGAAAAACAAGAATAAACCCACTACCTACCCAAAAGCATGTCGTAAGAGTTGACTAATTGGGAGCTTTCTTCAAAGTCAGAGTGCATCTGCGTGAGAGGCAAGGAACCAGCAGTCTGCATGCAAATGAGTCAGATTTGTAAAACGGATACACATGCAACACTCAGGTTCTGGAACAGGCTTGCAGAAGTGGATGAACAACCAGAACTGTCCACCAGAGTTTACAGCTGGTGAGAGCGAAGAAGAAGAAGATAATAATCATCTCATAGACAATGTGTTGATCGGCACTCATAGAAAAAGTAGACAGAAGGACACACTAGGCAAAATACAAATCAATAGCTACTTTTACTGTGCCGGGAATCGAACCTGTCACCTCCAAACTGCGCCTGCGATTCAGAAGAGCAGTGCTCTGTTTGTTCCATCTGTCAGAGCTTCCCCCTAGACCAGCTGCCAATCATGGCATTAAAAAATAGTCAACTTCACACGACGTATTCTTTGGGTTGTTAACTTTATAACATACGTATTCTCTCTCATAGAAACACAATGCAAGAGATGCCAACATTATCAATCTTCAAAGAAAGTAAAGGGCCATTTTCCTCGCTTCAATGTGTATTGGTCATATAGGGCTAGACCTATATTTTATCGACCAATCGGCAGCATCATGCCGCCCGCCTTTACTTCCCAGGACTGCACCTGGCACCAACTCAAGGTTGGTTCGACCTGAAAGAGAAGGTCCTTTTTAGAAGAAGAAGAAAAAGTCCGGCTCCGGCAGTATCTGAATCAATGACCTTCCGATCCGCAGGCGAGCGTCTAGTCGCTACACCATGCGGCTTCCGTCAACGATGAATATAAATAAATTGCCAGATTTCTCCAGTAATTTTAACTAAACGTAAAATGCACATTCACACATGGCACGTAGGTTGGTTCACACGTAAAATGGGTGTGTTGTTCAGGACACAACGGTTTAATTTCAACACACGCATCTTCCCAACATAACGCAACAGATGCTAACATTATCCATCTTCAAAGAAAAAAATATCAATAAATTATCCGAGTATCCAATAAAAGCTATAATAATCACAATCGGCTCAAACCATTGCTGTCGCAACTAACACAAATCGATCAAGGCATCGAAAAGTATCCATACGAACAACACAGCAATGAAATAACTGACTATATCCGTGCCTGATCTGTGTGTGAACAGACACGCCAAGTATGTGTACATACATATTTGCTTATTTCAAGCGGGGAAGAACTGACGTAAAAAACAACCTCGGCCAACTGCTTTTGATAGCTCGTTGGAAGCAGCCAAGGGTTTTATTTAAGCGAGGGGTATTATACTGTACAAGAAGCGAGAACATTTAACTCGCAAACCGTTTATACCGTCGCAATATTTGGGTGTTTTCTTAAATGCAATGTTTATCTCACAGCTGGCGGTGTCTCGTATAAATAGTAACAATTCGGAGTTCCAGTTTTTCCCGTGTGGGTTCCGGGGCTAAATTGTGGGGAAAACCAAGAATACACCCACTGCTTCCCCAAAAACAAGCATGTCGTAAGAGTCGACTAATTATTGGTTTCCCTCGAAGTTGAAGTACATCTGTCTGAGAGGCAAGGAACTGACAGTCTGAATACAAATAATCAAAAAAATGTCGCATTTGCTGAAAAATGGTAATTTTGTGACATCAGATTTAGCAGGTAAACTGCAATCTACATTTGTTTACGTTTTTGGTTAACTGTCGGGAAGCTGAAAAAAGAAGGGGGAACCCTGCTCTAAGCCATGAAGTCGCACACTCACTAGCTAGAAACGGCTTAATTCCCACTTAGAGACAATCAGGATAATACATAAACAAGCGTTTCTCAACCTTTGGGGGGATCGAACGACACTTTAACAGGGGTCGCCTAAGACAACCGGAAAACACATATTCACTGAAGTATAAAATCTTCTTCTTCTTCAGCATTCCGAGCCCTTGAGGTTCATTGCTGCAGATATCTCCCGCCTTCATTCATCTCTCTTGCTGGCCTTCTCTTTCCAGTTGGTGACGCCAAGTATGAAACGGCAATAAAAATAATTTTATGGCTGGGAGTCACTACACGAGGAACTGTTCTAAAAGTTGAGAGCCACTGACATAAACCAGATGCACATAAAAACACATTTTTTTTTCAAATATGTTATTTTATGCTATCACAATCGACGTTTTTGCACACTGGGCATCCCCAATCATGCTCAGTCCCCCGATGCAGCAGCCAATCCAAAGTACCTCTACTGATTGTTCCCATGAGGAGCGGGTTACAGTATCTCATGCTCCTATAACCATATAAAAGCGCATGCATACTCTCACACTCACACACACACACACACACTCACTCACACTCACACACAGACACACACTCACACACACACACACACAGATATGAGGGGTGGTGACCCACAGGTTGAGAACCGCTGATTTACAGTGTAGCACCCTGACCTTCACTGTCGTTTGTCCCCTTGTGACCTTCCGGGGCTCCATTCGGGGTGAATTGGGGAGGAGGAGGGGGGGGGGTAATAGACCAACTGACCCTCTAACAAATATATCGTACAAGTTGACAAATTAGGGTTGTTTTCTTTGAAGTCCAAGTGTATCTGCCTGAGAGGAAAGGAACCAACAGTCTGATTCTCGTGTCCTTGATTATAAGGGACCCTAAACATGTGAACATAGAATAGATCTTATTTATGGAAACAAAAACAATCGGTTCTTTCTTAATGTCCTACCCCCAAGTGACGTCACATGACAGTCCACAATTTTAGAGCGTGGTAAGACGGAGTTTCTAGACTTTCTGATGCTTTTAATGACCCCAAAAACATCTAGAACTGGCCCTAACTCCAACCCACCTATGTCCCACGAGACAGGGCAGCCTATGTCCCACGAGAGAGGGTAGCCTATGTCCCACGAGAGAGGGCAGCCTACGTCCCACGAGAGAGTGCAGCCTAGGTCCCACGACTGCATGCAGCCTAGGTCCCACGACTGCATGAGGCCTATCTATCACCCCCTGAAATATTAGACAGTCCCGTGACCTGTGGATTTCCCCTGCTTTTTGTGTTAGAATATTAATAAAGCACCAAACAATAACTGCAGAAGTTCTAGAGAGGCTGGGAATGATAAGGATGTTAGGGGGGAATAACAACTAGAAGAACGACAACAACAAAGAGGCACTTAAAATATTTCAATCACTTTCATCATACATATCACTCTTACAAACCCCAAACTGGAGGAGAAAGAGCTGAAGACAATAGAGCAGGAGGTAGACATTGATATACGTGTGAGGGTAACACCAAGATATCGTCGAACGGCAGATTTAGCGATTGTACAGGGCGAGCTAGTGGTAAAAAAAACGATACAACTGGGAGGATAACGCCAATAATGTGGCTAAAAGCAGTCTGTGAGGTTTTGAGGGTTGAGGTTTGAACAACGGATCAACATCATGGCATAAGGGTAGTAACCTATTAAGTGTTTCGTTCTACTTCTAACTCAAGTCTGAGTTTAAAGTAGCTCATCGAAGTGTACGGGCTCCGTAGCACCTTTGAGGATCCTGAAAATATTTTGGGTAGATTTTTACAACTCTTAATTGTGCCGTTAGGCTACTCTTTTCGATTTTCAACTGCTAAAGGATTTTTTACATGCGCAACAATACACACGGGTGTCCGATCGCACTACACAGAGACCAGGGGAATTACTAGAAGTCCACCTGAAAAAATCGTTGCCTATAACGGGGCCTGAAGCCGGGACCTCTAGCACTCGAGGCGGACACCATGCTTCGAGACCACGCAACTCCCTAAAGTCTGTGAGTGTACACCCAAGACAAGAGTGTGTATACTAGGGGCGTAGCGCTGCCCGTACTGATATACACTGTTAGCCCAATAAGGCAAACTGTTAGCCCAATCAGACAAACTGTTAGCCCAATCAGAAACACTTTTAGCCCAATCAGACACACAGTTGGCCCAATCAGATACACAGTTGGCCCAATAAGACACACAGTTAGCCCAGGCAGACACACTGTTAGACCAATCAGACATATTGTTAGCCCAATCAGACACACTGTTAGCCCAATCAGACACACAGTTGGCCCAATCAGACACACAGTAAGCCCAGGCAGACACACTGTTAGCCCAATCAGACACACAATTAGCCCAATCAGACACACTGTTAGCTTAATCAGACACACTGTTAGCCCAATCAGACACATAGCCTAATCAGACACACAGTTAGCCTAATCAAACACACTGTTAGCCCAATCAGACACACAGTTAGCCTAATCAGACACACTGTTAGCCTAATCAGACACACAGTTAGCCTAATCAGATACACAGTTAGCCCAATCAGACACACAGTTAGCCCAATGAATACTTCAGGGATAAAGCATTCAATATCACAGTTGACAATATATCCTAGCAATTTCACAGAAATATTAACAAATCGTTTTAATTTCTGATCCCTCTTACAGCCTCCAGGTTTAACATTTCCACAAGCAGCGGGTAATTCAACTCCTCGGAAATTACTGTTAAGTTACTCTGTCAATGGCGGGGATACGTGAACAATAACCGATGGATGGTGTTAATACAGTGTTAATTTGAGATCCCATTGTTCGGGCATATGGCGGTTAGTAGGTGATTCTTGTTGGGTGAGCTACCGTAAGCTGCAGACAGGGTTTGTGTGTCTGTGACATGTGTTTCAATGGTGAGATAAAAAAATAAGCTACTATTATGATGGTCTGAATGGTTTATTAGTGTGTTGGGTGTGTGTGGGGAGGGGGGGGGGGGGTGTGTGTGTATATTGCACTAAGAACTGTGTGACAGACATAGTTATATGGTAAGCTAAAGAAAGAACTGCGTGTCAGTTCTCTTCTATGACACGCTGTACCCAGAGCTGTGTGACAAAGTTTATGTCCTATGCTAAGCTGTATACGTGTTGACAAAGTTAGGTACTATGGTAAGTTGAATAAAGAGCTGTGTGACACAGTTGTGTTATGTGGTAAGCTGTATACGGAGCTGCATGACAAAGTTAGGTTCTGTGGCAAGTTGAATAAAGAGCTGCATGATAAAGTTATGTTCTGTGGTAAGTTGAATAAAGAGCTGTGTGACACAGTTGTGTTATGTGGTAAGCTGTATACGGAGCTGCATGACAAAGTTATGTTCTGTGGTAAGTTGAATAAAAAGCTGTGTGACACTGTAATGCTCTATGGTAAGCTGTATACATAAATGCGTTAACAAAGTTATGCTCTATGGTAAGCTGTATACATAAATGCGTTAACAAAGTTATGCTCTATGGTAAGCTGTATACGGAGCTGCATGACAAAGTTATGTTCTATGGCAGGCTGTATTCAGAAATGCGTAGACAAAGTCGTTAAAAAAAAGGTAAAGTCGGGAGATGTGAACCAGCGTCATTGCACACGGTTATACACCATAAGTGATCTGCCACCAGTACGGACAGCTGATAAGAAACTGCCCGCCTTTGTCGTCGTTCGACGTAACTCTGTAGCTACAGCGACGTTCCTCCATTTACCCTAAAGTGTTAAACTCTGGTACCCATTTCCTAGAGGCTGGGTCAACCCAGGGAACATCCCGGTTTCGAGCACCGACCGTGGGCTGAAGCGAGTCGCAGCTGCATTTGAAAGCGAGTCACTTATCGACTGCGCTAGGGCGGCCCCCAAGACAAAGTTGTGTTTAATGATAAGCTGAATATAAAGAGCTGCATGATAAAGTTTATGTTCTATGGTGAGCTGTATACGTGTTGACACAGTTATGCACTGTGGTAAGTTGAAATACGAGTTGTTTGACACAGTTATGTTCTATGGTAAACTGTACACGGTATAGGTTGATAAGAAACTTGTTAGTCACAGTTCTATGACAAACGGGTCACCTCTAAACTGCTCTGTTACTGCGCCGCAGAAAACTACACTGCTTAGTGGTGCAGAAATTTTGACAATGAACAAGCAACTAGAAAATCGTATGAGTCTCTGGAGATGTGGGTGTACAGAAGAATAGGTCGTATTCATGGATCGAAAACAGTCCAATACAAAGGTTCTGGAAAGGCTACTCATGAAAAGAGAATTACTGAAAGAAATAAAAACAAAGAAATAATTGAAATACTGTGGCCACATTAAAAGACACAACCCAATTTTAAAAACCATACTGGAGTTAAAGGTCGAAAGCAAGAGAACAAGAGGTGGACAACGATACAAGTGGGAGGATAACATCAAGAGATGGACGGGCAGCAGTCTGAGAGAGTTTACAGCCAGGACAAGAGAGACAGCGTGTTGGAGATCCATTGCAGCCAACCTTCACTGTGGAGACGACACATGATTGATTGATTGATTGATTGATTGATTGATTGATTGATTGATTGATTGATTAACTGATTCAAGAAAAGCCGATCTCAGCCCTGTCTCCATCCTCAAAAACCAGCAAAGAGTCCCCAAATTTATGGTACTCGTCCTGTTGTCATCTGGATAACTACTCGTCTTGCCCTTTTCCTAGAGTTCGCCCACAGTCCGCAGACATTCCTGCTGTCTCATTCTTTGTAGGTACGTCTGCTGCCCAACTGACCGCAACTGAACTGAACCAAGTATTTCGGAGTTATAAACCGCGCTCGTAGCCCATAGACGCCGTCTGGAGGTGACAGGTTCAATTTCCGGCACGGTAACTATAGCTTTCGATTTTTATGTTGTCTAGTGTGTTCTTCTATCTCTCTACTTCTTTCTATGACTGCCGATCAATACACTTTCTGTTACCTGATTAATTCATAATATTTAACGGCCTCAAAAGTTTTTCCTCTGTTTATTTATAAGAATGACGTATACACACAGGAACCTACCAGTCAAATACATTTCTTAAATGTCTGTGTATACTAGACAAAGCAATAAAGTTTACTGTGTTCGTAAATAGTTTCTGTGATTGTTATTCGACATTTGCTTCGTAAATATAAATTTCTGTAACCTATGGTGCCATTTCAATGGGTTGAAATGAATTCTGTCCGTATTCCATAGTTGTGGATTTCAAGTTGTACGATAGGCATGGCCAATAAAACACCTTTGGGAGGGGGGGGGGGGGGGTTGCTTAGTTGACCATGTTCTTAGTGCACTTGTATTCATGGCGAGGCGCAGACGCCATCTGGAGGTGACAGGTTCAATTCCCGACACGGTAACTATAGCTTTCGATTTTTATGTGTTCTAGTGTGTTCTTCTATCTTTCTACTTCTTTCTATGACTGCCGATCAATACACTTTCTGTTACCTGATTAATTCGTAGCCCATAAGCCACAAGCGCCGACAAACCTAAGTTCCAGTTTCCAAACACATAAAAGTTCACATTAACTAACAACGGCTAAGCAAGCACGTGAAATGTGTAACTTTATGACTTCGTAGCAGCTGTGTACACACACACAGAGATCACAAGAAGAATAGAACGACACAACCTTCATAAATGACATAACAAGCGCTTGCTGTTCTCAGTTCACGCATGGCTGAATTTGGGGAACATGTAATTCAACAAACTAGCACCTGAATTCTACAGTTGTATTCAAATGTTTCCAGCGTGTTTCTTATCATGTCTGCAGTCGCCTGGCAACAGTCTCATTATTAAGTCTTTCAAAGAATGCGCGGAATGTTTTTGGCGTGTCCCTTGTGCTTCTTCTTCAACCCGTTGTTAACTTTTGACAAAAGTCCTGGTTGTTCGCCCACTTCTGGGCCAGAACTTAACTGCTGCGTGCATATCCGTTACACAGATCTGAATATTTGTAAGTAAACTGTTGGTTCACCACCTCTCAGGGCGACTTAGAAGAAAATCAATGTGCTGAAACAGGTGTCCCGATTTAATCCTCAGAAAAGTCAGGTTTATTGGTTTATTTGACGGATCAGCATCATGGCACACGGGTGTAACCCATAAGTGCTCAGTTCTACTTCTAACTCAAGCGTGAGTGTGGAGAATCTCAGCGCAGTGCACAAACTCAGTTGCAACAACGAGGATCTTGAAATACTTTGGGCATATTTGAAACTACAAATCTGGCCTAGGCAGCGCCGTTAGGCTACAATTTTTCGATTTCTAACTGCCTATGTGATACACACGGGCGTCCGGTCTTACTACCCAGAGACCAGGGGAAATTACTAGAAGACCATGAAAAAATCCCAGCCTTCACCGGGGTCTGACCCGGGAGCGGCTGGTCGAGTTGTTAGAAGCCTCGACTCTCGTAAGGAGAGTGTATTGATCAGCACTCATAGAAAGAAGTAGAAAGATAGAAGAACACACTAGACAACATGACCATGTTCTTAGTGCACTTGTATTCACACGCCGTTTGGAGATGACAAGTTCAATTCCCGGCACGGGAACTATAGCTTTCGATTTTTATGTTGTCTAGTGTGTTCTTCTATCTTTCTACTTCTTTCTATGAGTGCTAATTAATACACTTTCTGTTACTTGATTAATTCGTAAGGAGAGGCAGGTTCGGTCTTTGGCAAGGAATGGACATTTGTTTCTCTAATAGAAAGAAAGAAAAAAACCATATCCTGAAGGTTTGTGACGACTACAACAATGAGGCCTGAAATCATCAATTTCATCAGCTGAAAATTTGAAAATTCCGCCTACAAGTTGACCAATGTTACCTTGCCCTTTCTCTCGCGTCTACACATTGCTATCGTTTCACTTACATATGTAATTTACCGAATAAGTCTCAAGTATGACTTTTGTTTCATAATAATGAAACTCCACTGACGCTGCAACGGGAAAAAACTGACACCTATTTAACACTGTTTGTTTTTTGTTCTATCTCTGCAAGATTACCATTTTTATTTATTTGTTGTACAGCCGTAAAGTTAACAAATTGTGACTGACACACAAAAAGTGCAGCTTTTCGCAGCAGACGACGGAAGTGAAGTCTACTTTCTTCACGTGCAAGGAGGAAAAAATTGGCGGTAAAATTAAAGAAAGCAACATGGATGCACTTTATCGTGCAGATGGCTAAAGTTTGAGCGGGACTTTTCAACCTACATGATTTCCCACGTTCGGCTAAAACGAAAAGGGAAAGGAAGAAAGTTGGAAATTCCACATGCGAGTTTTTCCCCACGCTTTTTGGGTGAATGTTTAGCAACTGACAAGTTCATGGCAAGCTGGTATGCTTTAGGTTAAACAGAGCTTTTCAAACTTTTCATGATGGTGAGACACTTTTTGTGGTTTTATAGACGAATGATAAGAATAACTTTAACATCATCATCATCAAGTGCCTTGCCAGCTGGCGTAGGTATTCATGCGACGCCCCAGATCTCGGTCTTTGGTGTTCTTAAACAATTCTACTGGTGATATTTTTTTTTTCCAAGCCGCTGTCTTAAACCATCCATCATCTTTTCTGTTTGTCTGCCTCTGCCTCTTCTATCAGTGATCTTTCCAGTCGTCACGATATTTTCCAGCGCTTCTTTTCTCATTATATGACCAAAAAACTTTGTTTGTCTCCTTCTCATTGTTGTATATGATGGTCAACTTTCCAGGCATTCAATGTTGGTTATTCTGGCAGTCATTCTTCTCAAAAACCACATCTCAGTTGCCTGCAAACTCTTCATAATTATGTCGCTAACTTTTCAAGATTCACTGCCATAGAACAGAACAGGCTCAATGTAAAATTTCAATACTCATTTTCTGATGTTTAATGACCGTGATTTATTACATAAGATACTCCTCATCTTCTGAAATGCTACCTTTGCTTGGTCAATTCTACTCTTAATTTCTGTCACACATCGTCCATCTGATGTTATGAATGTTCCCAAAATACATGAATTGCGAATAACCTGCACATATAAAAACAGTGAAAAAATGATATGGAAGCGGCGGAGATGTGGTTTTTAAGATGAATGATGAGAATACACTTGAGTGGTAAGATGAGTACTGAAGATAGATGTTTTTAATGAAAAGACCCATAAAGTGAACCGGCTGCCCACAACAGAAGCGGACAATCTACATTTGTTGGCCACGTCATAAGGTGGATTACAGTGGGAAAGTTGAAGGGGAGAAGATGCAGAGGGAGACCGAGAGAGAGAAGGTGGTGGGGAGTCTGACACCACAGTATGGAAGATCATCTGTGTCAGAATTGACTGAAAGTATACGATAGACGTCGGCTCTGTGGCTAAGTTGATGCG
>CAJHNH020000567.1:57500-77500 GCA_905116865.2 Candidula unifasciata
TGGCGAAAAGTCCTGGTTATTCGTCCATTTGGGCTGACTGTGAGCCAGGGCCTGAGTTTTGCGTGTACATACGTTTTACTGACTCATTTGTGTGCAGCTGGTTGTTCCTTCCCGCTTGGGCAGATGTACTCCAACTTCGAATGAAGTCCCCCATTAGTTGACGCTACGTCGTGCTTTTTGGGGAGGCACTGGGTCTGTTCTTGTTGTCCCCCCCCCCCCACAATGGGACCCCGGAACCCACACGGGGATAAACCATTCAGTAAAAGGCACGTCCGCACCTGGCGGGTTTTGATCAGTTGATTCTTCCCTGCAATATTATTATTATTATTTTTTTTTTTTTGTTATTTAAATAATTCGTCTACGGACAGGACATTGTAGGCTCAACTACCACATGCATAAAATAAAGATTGTGCAGTCCTCACAGTGTGCCTGTGAAACCGGACCACAAACACCTGAGCACATTCTGCAGACCTGCCCACTCTACATACAACTTCGAAAAGACACCTGGCCTCAAGAGCAAAGTGTTCAGAGCAAGCTATGGGGAACCATGAAGGACCTGCTACTGACATGCGGGTTCACTGAGGCAACTCACCTGATGGTCTGATCTGAGCATATAAAACCGATCGCAAAAAAAAAAAAAAGAAGAAGAAATAATTCGTTTAGTTCCAAGCTAACGATACCAGACCAACACAAACGAACACGGTTTCACATCAGCGAGCTGGTTTGCAAGCTATCAGCCAGGATTACCACTTTATTCCAAACGGGTAAAACCCATAACTGCTACGTTCATGGGTCACTGAAAACCAGCAAATATGCTCAGCACTGCCACATGTCAAAAGTCAGACAGCAGTCCCGGCACAACTCAAAAGCTCGCACACGCATCAAATCTATAAGGCAGTTTTCGGATTTGCAAAAACCGCAGTCAGTCACTATATTTTCCATTGATGGAAGCAGGGGTATTGCAAATCTGTAGGCGCACACGTATTACTGCAAAAAACACGCCGCTAATTCTGAAGCATCCAATCACTAGCTTTTTTCGAATTGGGTAGTTTGCAATGAGCATCGTGTCAAAGTCACAGTGTATTGGAAGATGAAGGAAAAAACATGAATAATAATAATAATAATAATAATAATAATAATAATAATAATAATACAATAATAATCATAACCAGGGGCTAGAGAAAAAGAAGAAGAAGACAAACAGGAAAAAAAAAGAAGTTAATATGTCTGAGAATTTCAGTAAACGTGTCTGGATGTGTGAGTGTGTTTCAGCAACTGACTTCGATTTTTGTGCAACGCTGCTTTATCCTGTTCTGGAAGCACCACTCTATCATGTCAGCGACACTACCAAGGTCTCATGATGAACCTGATACTGTATTTTGTGGTGACTAACCTTGGAGGCAAGCACTAGATCACCAGAGATGCCCCTCGCCCATTCTTTTCATAGCAAAGAGGTGGCAATTTGCCATGGCATATTCGATCATAATTCTCCAATGTGGCCCTGTCGGCAGATCATAAATCACGGAACGACGGAAAGCGTGTTCCTGATTCCCAGCGTTGGGGAGTGATTTCCCTTTTGTTCCCCATTGAGAATTATATGGGGCCCGATATGGGTTGCTTTGTTTACTAAACTAATCAGAAGTGAATTGACTCAGATAGGTCGGTTGACAAGGAATTCAGTTATGTTAGACTGAGTTAAGGCCGACGTCATAGTGCTCGAGACAGTTTCATAATCGCTCCGTCCCAACTTCAGTAGTCAGTGCAATGTTTAAATTCTAATGGTGCACTTGCAGTGTCTTTAAATGTCCGTTTGGCCTTTCCCATGAGAAAGCTGGACAGGACAAACTGAGAGACGGTCCGTCAGGTGGTAAGATGGCAGTCTACACCAAAGAAAAGCAGTGGATGGTCCTACAGAAGAGACTAATATTGTGTGCAAACTAGTAAATGTAAAGATCTTTTAAAAAGGCAGAACGATGCAGCAGTAGTGGAAGAAGGAGCGGAGAAGAAGAAGAAGAAGAAGAAGAAGAAGAAGAAGAAGAAGAAGAAGAAGAAGAAGAAGAAGAAAAGAAGAAGAAGAAGAAGAAGTAGAAGAAGAAGAAGAAGAAGAAGAGAAGAAGAAGAAGAAGAAGAAGAAGAAGAAGAAGAAGAAGAAGAAGAAGAAGAAGAAGAAGAAGAAGAAGAAGAAGAAGAAGAAGAAGAAGAAGAAGAAGAAGAAGAAGAAGAAGAAGAAGAAGAAGAAGAAGAAAAAGAAGAAAAAAAAGAAGAAGAAGAAGAAGAAGAAGAAGAAGAAGAAGAAGAAGAAGAAGAAGAAGAAGAAAAAGAAGAACAAGAAGAAAAAGAAGAAGAAGAAGAGAAAGAAGAAGAAAAAGAGAAAGAAGAGGAAGAAGAAAAAGAATAATAATAATAATAATAATAATAAGAAGAAGAAGAAGGAGGAGGAGAAGGAGAAGAAGAAGAAGGAGGAGGAGGAGAAGGAGAAGAAGAAAGAGAAGAAGGAGGAGGAGGAGGAGGAGGAGAAGAAGGAGAAGAAGAAGAAGGATGAGGAGGAGGGGAGGAGGAGGAGGAGATGAACAGGAAGAAGAAGAAGAAGAAAAAGAAGAAGAAGAAGAAGAAGAAGAAGAGGAAGAAGAAGAAGAAGAAGAAGAAAAAGAAGAAGAAGAAGAAGAGAAGAAGAAGAAGAAGAAGAAGAAGAAGAAGAAGAAGAAGAAGAAGAAGAAGAAGAAGAAGCAGTAGCTTCACCATAATCAACAGAAACAGCAGCACAGCACATAATTAAGACTATAATAATTGTGGCAATATCTCTTAAAAGATCCGTCGTGTTCACACATCCTCTCCCCTCTATCCCCAAAACTAAAGAACCCCACGCCAAACTTACTACCCGACAAGTACATCTGTTATTGCGTTGTCCACATAATTTGTCCCTTACAAAGTCAGTCCGCTAAACGTCAATGCTTTCCCTAAGCAACTATTAGCAAACACTTGAGCTCTGTCGGTACTTGGTTGTCTCCTAAAGTGCAAAACTTAATGCCAGAAAGATTATATTCTAATCTAGCGGTTCTCGGGTTTCTTTATGCCAAGGATCCTTACTGCAGCGTGGCAAATCCCCAGCATAAAATAGTTGATATCATGGTTTTCTTGAAAAGTCTGCATACAAATGAGCAATATTTTTCCAGCAGAACAACTAAGGCAAATTCTAATAAAGTACCGACGTTCATTAACTGGTGCCTGCGCAGAATAGAGTGAATTAAATGGTTTAATAGAATAACTAATGTAGAACTCTGGGAGAAAACTAAACAGGCTCCAGTGGACCAAGAGGTGAGGAAAAGACGCTGGCGTTGGATAGGACACACACTGAGAAAACAGGAGAACAGCATAACTAGAATGTCTTTGCATTGGAACCCACAGGGGCACAGGCATAAAAGAAGCCCCCCCCCCCCCCCCCAAAAAAAAAAAAAAAACACATAGAGAAGAGAGCTGGAGAATGAAGTTAGAAAGATGGGGAGGACATGGGAGGAGCTTCATGTAATGGCGTAAGATTGAACAACTTGGGGTGAATTGGTTGAGGGCCTGTGCTCTATTGGGGGATAGAAAAGCGGAAGAACAAGAAGTTGTGCAGGCAAAACCCAGATCTAGAACAAGTCAGGAACAAGACTAAAGCCCAGCATAGATAGTGTGTAGTCGTCCCCTTGTGGGATGCAGTTTCTCGTTATCTGAAGCCCCACTCTGGCTTTTGCCGGAGGCCCTGAATACAACCGGGCCATAAATGTGGCCCAAACGGCTGAAAGGGGTTGTCGTGCCCATTTGGGATGACATTTTTTGTTATTTGAAGCCCCACCCTGGCTTCTGCCGGGCTCCTGAATATAGCCAGGGCATAGATTTGGCCTAGCCAAAGATATTGCCTAACGGCTGAAAGAGGTTTCTGGGACATCTCCACCGGTGATCCTCATCCGCATCGTGGCACCTCGTGTCACCGGGTGTTTATGGCTTGGGTGATGTCCTGGTGGGGTACAGCAAAAGGAAAGAGAGAGAGACAGACAGAGACAGAGAGAGAGAGAGAGAGAGAGAGAGAGAGAGAGAGAGAGAGAGAGAGAGAGAGAGAGAGAGAGAGAGTAGGACTAAAGCCCTGAAGCGTACGAACAACCACAACTTCCCGCCTGAGTTAACAGCCTGTGAACGCAAAGAAGAAGATAAAAAACATAAAAGCAGAAATACAAACATAAAAGAACTCACACATAGACAATCATAAAATAAAATATATATATAAAAAAAGCAGACTAACATAAAAGATGACATAGTTAAAAGAGAAGACACTAATAAAATAAGACAACATACAAACACACAAGAGTACACTGCAACATAAAACAAGACAGACTATAGAAAAGAGAACATACTAACACAATAGATGATAAAATGAGTTACAACAGGCCGTACTGTCGAGTAAACAACGTAATCGGAACGTGCTATCTGACGAACGGTAGAATAAATATACTCATTGTACACGTACAACGAATGCAGGAGGAGGAGGAGAAGAAGAAAGAGAAAAAGACGAGTTCGTCGTGGAGTGCGGGGGGGGGGGGGGGGAGAGAATAAAACTGATTAGTAGAAGAATGCCTGTCTGCAGTGTGGACACTTTCTGGTATTCATTTTAACTTGGATCCCGAAGGAGATATCTCTTCGTGAAATGCTTAGGGTGCTTCTCGTGTGGGTTTAGGAGGTCCATTTTGATGAATAAGCAACAGACCAACTGTTCTATCCCTCCTTGCCCGCTATAACAAGCATGTCGTATAAGGCGACTAATTAGTAGTTTTTCCTTCGAAGTCGGAGTGCATTTGCCTGAGAGGCGAGGAACCAACAGTCTGCATATAAATAAACCCGATCTGGTGTTTCTTGATTTTCCCATGCCACCTGAAATATTCTCTTTAACCATATTGCTCCCGCTTCTCCTGCTGCCTTGATGGCCTCAGCTGGTAGAACCTCAATATCCGTCGCCTCTAGTCTAGGGGCGGTTCGAATGACATATTTTACTTCATCCAATAATATACCTGGTTCTAGTTCCTCTAAAACTAACATTACCATTACTATTATCTTTACACAAGAGACTTTTTCAACTGTGGGCAAGGCGACACGGTACTCTTACAGCGACTGGCAGCAATCACGGGACGACTTGCCCCGCATAAATCGCGTCATTAACATCTCAATATTCTTTTGCAACACTTCCGTCCCTGCGTATTTTTTCAAATCCGTGTTGTTTGACCTGTCAAATACGCAATAAAGCCTGCCAGGCTAGGTGACTGCAAGGGTTCTCGTGTTTTCAACTGGCAGGTCTATGTGGATTGCTGCTGTAGCTGGGGAGTACGTGTTTAGGCTGACGCTTTCTGATGGCGGTTATCCGCTGTGCGGGGAGATGCCGAGTCGGGTGGGATAAAAACCTGGTGCCAGGAAGCAAACCCTGACACATTTGACTGCTTTTTCCTTCCTTTACGTTCGTCCTACCAGGGACACAGATATAATTTATTTTGTACATTAGAGTCCTATGTAGTCACTTCATAGTTAGAGCATATTTGTGTGTGTACTGTGTTCTGTGTTGTTCTTTATGTGCTGATGAAGGCTAATCGCCGCAACGTCCTTCGTTTGTTTATTGTGATCGATTTTGTAAAGCTAACATAAAATATTTGTTTTTTCTTACCAACTTGTTCTCTTCCCTATAATTTACTACCGTTTTAAAAATTAAAATGGCAATTGGCACGTAGCGTTGTGATTTACAGATAGACTGGGATAGTCGACTGCGCCTTTAGACCTAACACAAACGATTTCAGCAAACCTCCAAAGTTAGTCGACTTTTACGACTTGCGCATTGGGGGGGGGGGGCGGAGGGGGGAGCTTGGGTTTGTTCCTTTTAAGTACTACAACACAGGAGCCCTGAAACACAGATGGCCCGAAACACAGAGGGCCCCGAAACACAGAGGGCCCCGATACACAGAGGGTTCCAAAACACAGAGGGCTCCGAAACACAGAGGGCCCCGAAACACAGAGGGCCCCGAAACACAGAGGGCCCCGAAACACAGAGGGCCCCGAAAAACAGAGGGCCCCGAAACACAGAGGGCCCCGAAACACAGAGGGCCCCGAAACACAGAGGGCCCCGAAACACAGAGGGCCCCGAAACACAGAGGGCCCGGAAAAAAACATGAAAATGGCATTTTCAACCATGAGAATTGAATGTATCTGTCTGTCTGTCAGCCTGCCTGCCTGCCTCTCTGTCTATTTGTCTGTATGTCTATCCGCCCGTCTGTCTGTCTGTCATTCTGTTCCTATTTACTTAACCACAAAACTTTTTTCAGCTTATCCTTACCAGTGACTATATACCATCTTTAATATAGTTACCAATCCATATTCCATTATCAATTTGTTACTAAAACAGGTGTGCATGATATGTATGTATGCGGGTATGTGCGACATGTATATGTGTGATATGCCTGTATGTGTGCCGGTCTGCGTGTGTGTCTGTGTGTGTGTGTATATGTGTGTGTTTGCGTGTCTATGTTTATATGTGTGTATGTGTGTGTGTCTGCATGTCTGTATGCGTGTTAGTGTGTGTCTGTGTATATATGTCTCTGTGTATGTGTGTGTGTGTGTGTCTCTCTCTCTCTTTGTCTGTGTGTGTGTCTGCTTGTGTGTCTACGTGTGTGTCTGTGTGTGTGTGTGTCTGTTTCTGTGCGTCTACGTGTATGTATCAGTGTGTGTTTATTTAAGTGTGTGTCTCTTTGTGTGTGCGTCTGTGTGTGTGTCTTTATGTTTTTATTTGTTTGTGTGTGTGTGTGTGTGTGTGTCTGTGAACTTGTGTCTCTTTGTGTATCAATGTGTGTCTGCATGTTTGTCTGTGTATATTTTTTCTCTGTGTGTGTGTGTGTGTCTGCGCGTGAAGGCGTTTGTGTTTATATTTCTGCAACTGTGATGTGTGTGTGTGTGTGTGTGTGCCTGTGTGTGTCTTTCTGTATGTGTGTCTGTGTGTTCGTGAGTGTGCGGGTGTGTATGTGTGTATATGCCTGTATGTGAATGTCGCTGCGTGTGTGTGTGTGTCTGTGTGTGCGAGTGTATCTATGTGTATGTGTCGTTGTGTGTTTGTCTGCGCTACCACATGATCAACATCCATACGACAAAGAAGACAGTGCTGTAATGGACACGCCCTGTGCTTTAAAGGACACGCCCTGTGCTATAATAGACACGCCCTGTGCTATAATGGACACGTCCTGTGCTATAATGGACACATCCTGTGCTATAATGGACACGTCCTGTGCTGTAATGGACACGTCCTGTGCTGTAATGGACACGTCCTGTGCTATAATGGACACGTCCTGTGCTGTAATGGACACGTCCTGTGCTGTAATGGACATGTCCTGTGCTGTAATGGACACGTCCTGTGCTATAATGGACACGTCCTGTGCTATAATGGACACGTCCTGTGCTATAATGGACACGTCCTAAAAGGAAACAAGCAGAGAATCAATAAACCTGCATTACAATGAGAAATAAAGGGATTGAGGAAACGACGACGCCCAACGGAAGCCCGAAAACAAACGTGGTTGAGAGAGACCAAAGGTGCTAGTCTGGTTTCCAACTATGATATAAATTGATTGCACAGTATTTCGGTTTGAATAACGGATCAAATTCACCGCAAACGGGTAATAACCCATAAGTGTTCCTCTCTTCTTTTAACTCAAGTCTGAGTCCGAAGAAGCTCAGCACAGTGCACAGGCTCTGTAGCATCGGCGAGGATCCTGATATACCTTGGCAGCGCCATTAGGCTACCCTTCTCGATGGAACGGAATGGGGAAAAAGAATGCCAGCACTAGGTAGCATACAAAAGCACACCAGGACAAGAAGTGAATGAATGAACTGTTTCCCTGGAGTAAATCACCCCTAAGACGGGGTAGCGGCAAACAAAAGCCACACGATGATGAAATCATTCATTCATATCTACAACTAAAATACAGCCTTTTCCCGCCTGAAAAGATACATCATTGCCTGGGGGAACCGTCATTTCTCAGCAGACAAAAGCTACTCTTATCGTTCGAAAACCTACTAGAGCATGCAATACTTTACTTGACAAAAGACCACAAAACTGAGGACCAGCCCATCCTCTTAAAATCAAACAGTATATCTTTAAAATGCCCAATGCAGAGCGCCCTAGAGGAATAACAAATGAAATACTATTGTTTGCTTGAAACGCTACATATACAGCTTTTATACTCCAAGGTTTCTGAGTGCGAAAAAGGTCTCGGCAGGTTCATAAGTGGTCCGTTTCATTACACTGAAGAGTAGTTTGTAGCATTGAAAAGCAATAGTGGAAATCTTGCTCTTAGCAACTCTAATGCTCGATACGGTGCCTTTTATCATCCATTAGTGGAGAGTGTCTTTAATCGTTTAATGCAGATACAACAATGGTGATAGTAGTAGTGATAATGATAGAAGTAATGGCAGCGAAAGTCTTGGTGGGTTAAACATGACAAATGGTATTGGTGGTGATGACTTTGTTGAAGCCCAGTAGTAAAAGTAGTCGTGAAAAACTAGTTGTAGAGACTGTAATCTTGGTAATCTTAGTTTTAGTTTCATAGTAAACAAGTCACCCCATAGTTGCTTTATGGCAAACAAGTCACCCTATACTTGCTTCATGACAAACAAGTCACCCTATATTTGCTTCATGACAAACAAGTCACCCTATACTTGCTTCATGGCAAACAAGTCACCCTATAGTTGCTTCATGCGAAAAGTCACCCTATAGTTGCTTCATCGCAAACAAGTCACCCCATAGTTGCTTTATGGCAAACAAGTCACCCCATAGTTGCTTTATGGCAAACAGGTCACCCTATACTTGCTTCATGGCAAACAAGTCACCCTATAGTTGCTTCATGCCAAAAGTCACCCTATAGTTGCTTCATGGCAAACAAGTCACCCCATAGTTGCTTCATGGCAAACAAGTCACCCCATAGTTGCTTCATGGCAAACAGGTCACCATATACTTGCTTCATGGTAAACAAGTCACCCTATAGTTGCTTCATGGCAAACAAGTCACCCTATAGTTGCTTCATGGTAAACAAGTCACCCCATAGTTGCTTTATGGCAAACAAGTCACCCTATAGTTGCTTCATGGCAAACAAGTCACCCTATAGTTGCTTCATGGTAAACAAGTCACCCCATAGTTGCTTTATGGCAAACAAGTCACCCTATAGTTGCTTCATGGCAAACAAGTCACCCCATAGTTGCTTTATGGTAAACAAGTCACCCCTAGTTGCTTTATGGCAAACAAGTCACCCTATAGTTGCTTTATGGTAAACAAGTCACCCCATAGTTGCTTTATGGCAAACAAGTCACCCTATAGTTGCTTCATGGCAATCAAGTCACCCTATAGTTGCTTCATGGCAAACAAGTCACCCCATAGTTGCTTCATGGCAATCAAGTCACCCCATAGTTGCTTCATGGCAAACAAGTCACCCTATAGTTGCTTCATGGCAATCAAGTCACCCTATAGTTGCTTCATGGCAAACAAGTCACCCCATAGTTGCTTCATGGCAAACAAGTCACCCCATAGTTGCTTCATGGCAATCAAGTCACCCTATAGTTGCTTCATGGCAAACAAGTCACCCTATAGTTGCTTCATGGCAAACAAGTCACCCTATAGTTGCTTCATGGCAAACAAGTCACCCTATAGTTGCTTCATGGCAAACAGGTCACCCTATAGTAGCTCCGCTCCTGTGCCGCGAAAAACACACACAATGTCCTTCACTGTCCGTTGTGGAAAAAGAAGTCCCCCCCCCCCTCTTTTCCGCTGCCCTACCGAAAAATGGGCCATGGATGCCATACAGGGACTTTAAAGGATGAGAATCCTACCGGTACAATTTCTCGTAAACCCCGCTGAACAGACAGGTTACACTAGGGCCAACCCTAGTTACTAAATAACCGGAAGTCCGGACGGGCAAGGAGTTAGTTACACAAACACTATATTTGTACACATGAATCGGTCACTTGGTCACTAAGACACTGCTCGTTTGTTTTTTCCAGAATCTTTTATGGGACCAATTTTAGACTGCTTAGATCTTCTTCTTCTTCTTCTTCTTCTTCTTCTTCTTCTTCTTCTTCTTCTTCTTCTTCTTCTTCTTCTTCTTCTTCTTCCTCTTCTTCTTATTATTATTATTATTATTATTATTATTATTATTATTATTATTATTATTATTATTATTATTATTATTATTATCCTTCGTCATATACTTTCATTTTCTCCGGCGAAAAGTTCTGGTTGTTCGACCATTTCTAGACTTTAGTCTTGTTTCAGAACTTGAGTCTTGCGTGCAGATTAGCTTTACAGTCTAGCTTATTTGTACGCAGACTGTTGGTTCATTGCCTCTCCGGTAGATACACTCCGATTTTGAAATAAATTCCGGACTAGTCTACTCTTAGGACATGTTTGTTGGGGAGGCACTGTGTCTATTTTCTTCACCCCCTACAACGGGAGCCCCGGAACCCATACCAGGAGCGTCGATCAAAAAGCTCTGGACAATGTTCAAATCCCTCATCGAAGTGACTCGAATCTTAGACCAAGCAATTACAGCTTACTTTATACCCGCTCGTAAAACATGTGTCCTACACCTTTGCTATGATATACGTACACATCACCAACCCAAAGGGTAACAGGGAATATTTATACTACCAACCTCTCGTAAACATATTCCATTACTCTCCCCCCGACCAACACCCCAGAAGAAATCAGATCATTAAGACCTAGGGGTGGAAACATTCGCAGCTGAATATAATACGAAGAGCGAAAATGAACCACCGCCTTCGAAGGTTACACAGAACAGGAACCCAAAAAGGACACAGAGAGAACTCGCCATCTTTAGCTTCCCACGGTAGACAAGGAAAATCCAAGTCCCAGAACCTCGCATACTTATCTTTCCCTAAAGACAAGGGAAAACCAAGTCATAGTGCCTGGTGTGTTTATCTCCCCCTTCTCCGCTCTTTTCTAGCAGCAGGAACTAGCGCTAGGAAAGAAAAGAAAAAATTCCACGTTAACAAACTCACTACGGTATTTTGTTGAGAAATTGACTCTTTAAGTTCTAAGTAAGTAATTGATCTGAAACATGGCGTCCCTGTGTGTGTTTGTGTTGGGGGGTGGGGGGGAGGACACAATTCCTCCATATCAAGCATGTCGTGCGGGGCGACTAAGGTCGCAAAACTCAAGTTCTGCAAAATGACTAAAATCTAGAAATGGACGAAAAAAAGGAGAAATTTCCGTCAGAGTCTACAGCTGGTGAAGAAAAAGAATAAACAGAAGAAACAAGAAGAAGAAGAAAAAGAAGAAGAAGAAGAAGAAGAAGAAGAAGAAGACGAAGAAGACGAAGAAGAAGAAGAAGAAGAAGAAGAAGAAGAAGAAGAAGAAGAAGAAGAAGAAGAAGAAAAAGAAGAAGAAGAAGAAGCAGAAGAAGAAGAAGAAGAAGAAGAAGAAGAAGAAGAAGAAGAAGAAGAAGAAGAAGAAGAAGAAGAAGAAGAAGAAGAAGAAGAAGAAGAAGAAGAAGAAGAAGAAGAAGAAGAAGAAGAAGAAGAAGAAGAAGAAGAAGAAGAAGAAGAAGAAGAAGAAGAAGAAGAAGAAGAAGAAGAAGAAGAAGAAGAAGAAGAAGAAGAAGAAGAACAAGAAGAACAAGAAGAAGAAGAAGAAGAAGAACAAGAAGAAGAACAAGAAGAAGAAGAAGAACAAGAAGAAGAAGCAGAAGAAGAAGAAGCAGAAGAAAAAGAAACAGTTTGATAAAACATTAGCCTTCTGTGAATAGAAAAAAAACGATCCAGAGTCTGGCAATAACATAATGACACGATGTCATAAGACATACAATTGCATCTAATTGCTGGGAATGGAAAAAAAAAAAACGCAGTCGCATAGAAAATATGGTCACAATGTTCGGGAAAACACAGAAAACTCATACTTCTTCACTTATTTGTTGAGAACAACAATAATATGCATACTGATGATATGTATAAACTAACACCGCATTTTATCAAATCTACTTGAATTGAAACAATATCTAAAAACTGCACCTAACATTTCTGAATAACAAAAAAACAAAACTACATTCTTCTTCCTTGTTCACCGACTGTAAGCTCCGGCGGAAAGTCCTGGTTGTTCGTGCATCTGGATTTTTGCTTTGTGTCAGGGCCTGAGTTTTGCGTGCACATCCGTTTTACTGGTTTATTGTTGTGCATCTGGTTGTTCTGGCTGCTCGGGCAGATGCACTCCGACTTCCACGAAAGCACCCATTTAGTCGACTCCTACGACATGCTTTCAGGGGAGGCAATGAGCCCATTCTTGTTTTCCCCCACAGTGGACCCCGGAACCGAAAGGGAAAGAAGCACATTCAAACAGAGGGAACAACAAAACAGTCTCGCGAAACTGCATCCAAAAGGGAAGATAAGATACCAAAGTATTAAGGCATAGAAAATTATCCAATTGTAAGGAATACAAAATAACAATATCATAGAACATTATCCAATTGTTTGGAATAACCAAACGCAATATCATAGAAAATTATCCAACTATTAGTAATAACAGATCGCAATATCACAGAACACTATCCAATTGTTAGGAATAACACATCGCAGTATCACAGAACATTATCCATTTGTTAGGAATAATAAAACGCGATATCACAGAAAAGGATCTCACTGATGAGAATAACAAAGCAAAATCTACTGCAACAAGTTATTATCCATTTGTTAGGAATAACAAAACCCAGTTTTACGAAACAATACACAGATATTCCGAAACACAATTATCCCTCCTAGCAGAAATGAAGACATTCACCGGCCGGATATCTTACAGGACACAGCTGACCCCGTGACCTTTCACTGTTCCCGCCACAAACTCGGCTGGGGCTGGGCGTGAGAATGAGCTTTGAGAAGGACAACTTCTTTCCTTTGCGTCTGGTTAGCAAACGGGGAGGATAATCCCAAAGCATATAACACCAGCAGAAGTTGCTGAACGGATACACCTCACTGGGCGTTTCTGAATGTCTACAATTTCCTGTGCTTTGGAGTCTGAAAGTCGAGAAGTAAAGAGCGATTTTACACGCATTTGAGCTTAAAAGGCATACAGTGCTAGAACTATGTTTGATTAACCAATCGGCACTCGGTGAGTATTGTGTTTAACACTTCTTGACTTTAGTCTTGCTCCACAATCGGGGTGTCTCTTGTACATCCCAGGGTCACCCGCATAGCTTCATTCTGGATAGGCTCCAGTTTCTCTAGTTGACTCTTTGAGACAGTGAGTAACCCCAATCCATAATCAATCACTGAGATGATTAAGGGCTGGTAAAGTGTGAACAGAATTATCTGCTCCATGTCCATCGCTGCCATAATCTTTTTAAGTGTGCACATCCGTTGTACAGATCTAGCATATGTGTATGCAGACTGTTGATTCCACCCCTCTCACGCAGACGCATTCTGACTTCGAAGAAAACACCCAACATGCTTGTTGGGAGGGGGGGGGGCAGTGGATCTATCCCCCTCCCCCCAGCCCCCCTTCCACCCAACAATGGGGCCCGGAACCCATACGAGGAGTTTTAGCGTAGTGGCTAGACGCCCGACTGCTGGTGCGATAGTCTAAGGTTCAAATCAGCCTCGAAGTGGACTTTCTCAACACTTATATTAGTTATCAGGTCGACCCAGCCTAAAATGATTGCCTGGCAGTGCCCTGGGAAGTAAAGGCGACCAGCGAGGTGGTGACCACATAACTGACCTCCAGTGATCTATATATGTGGGAAATTAGTATCATAAATCCAGTGGGCGTGAAGAGGTTCTTGACTTACCTACATAGTGGATATCTCGCACAATTGAGACAGGAGCCGGATCATGCACACAAATAAATAAAGCAACTTCTTCTTCTTCTTCTCAAATTCCATGCCGTGTGGTGTAAGTAGTCATGTCCACCCGCAACCTTCTATCTCGTGTACTTTCAGTCAACTTTGACACAGATGATCCTTCATACCATGAGGTCATAACGTCCAGCATCTGTTCTCTCGCTCTGTCTCTGCCTCTGCCTCTCCTTCCCTCCAACTTTCCTACCGTCACGATGTACTCTAGTTTTCTCCTTCTCATCACATGACCAAAGGCTGTAGAAAGTAATTTGCCTAGCATAAATTCACCACCCAGTTTTGCAGATCGTCCATTACAGACTTGACGTAGCCCCGGTCCTTTTGTGAGCAAGCGAACAATGCTCTGTAATTAACGAGTACTTCTTCTTCTTTGCGTTCACCAGCTGTAAACTCAGGCGGAAAGTCCTGTTCCAGAACCTGAGTGTTGCGTGTGCACCCGTTTTACATATCTGACTCATTTGTATGCAGACTGCTGGTTCCATGCCTGTCACGAGACGATCTCAGTGATTCCAGAAGGTAGTACTTGTAATAAGTTCTTCTGGTTCTAAAGAGACAGAATTATATTTACTCTGCGCTTTATCCTAATATTGCTTTAAACCGCACGGATTTAAATTGTTACCAGTCCTTCTCCCAGACAAAGCCACTGCGCTTTGTTTAAAATTACCTAACACTACGTAATACAGCCCGCTGGTTCAGACTAGGGATGTTAGATTGCATTCTCACGCCAGTGTCAGAATGTTATCTCCTGACCAGACTGTAGAGACTGAGGGGGGCCCTTTTGACCAGGTAAATTGAGTGGACGCTAGACATTGTGGAGCCCAGAGGTCAGAGTTTCACACGTCAGTGTAATTCGGGGGAGAACAGTTGTGTGGCAATTAGGACTGTTTGATCTAAGTCAAGTGGGAACACAATGGCTTCACTGAACGTCTTTTAACACCTGCCAGTTAGATTCGTTGTAAACTAGATTGGGTCACTTAAGAATGTTTGCTCTAGGGATGTCAGTCCAGAATTGAGTGACAGGTCACTGGTTAGCCAAGTGATCTGATAGTTACCTCAGGGGCGGTGCTTAAGCCATCATCTTGAGGGTTGGGTAAAAACTAAGGAAAGGGAGGAGTTTAATTTGGACCATAGATTGATACTTATACTTCGAGCCTGTGGAATTTCCGTCATTAATCGCAGCCTGCCGGCAAACAACACAGATCGACCTAAAAGGTAAATTTTACGGTCGCATTCTGTTTTGGCGATTAATGGAAAGTTCCCAGGTAAGAGAAAATATTAATTTTAATCTTGTATACTTAGGTTAGGGAGTTAAGCTTAGTCTATACTACCTTTTCCTAATTTGTCTGCACATTCTGCTTGAAATAGTTCTGTGTGAGTATTCAGTATCTCAGTTAGGGAACTGCTAAACTATTCCTATTTCTTGTATGTTTGTGTCACATGTTTTTCATTGTATGTTTTCATGTGTATAAAATAAGATGTGAACAATGACATTTGCTATAATGAAATGTAATTATATTGTTATCATGATCAGCCAAAATATGAGTTGGGACTGTGGGAAATGATGCCCAAATATGTGCAGGGATGCTGCTACGTTTTGTGTGCCCACCATGTGCTCACTTAATGTGTTCAACTAAACAGGGGATTTATAACCCCAGGGGAAGGATGATGGGTGTACAGTATTCACGGTCACTGAAAGCTAATATTCAGGACAGCGTGCACATATAAATTGTTTGCGGGTTCAGCACATAACCTGCGCCACATGTTAATGTCAAACCTATGTCAGCCAACTCGAAGTCTGAGTGAAGACGGACAACAGACTTAGAAAGTCAACTATCATGACATAGCATTTGAGGGAAGGCAGGATATGTGACGCCCATGTAAGACAAAAGACCTTCAGACTAGACTGGAGAGGATGTGGAATATGAGGAGGAGTGATGGGCTATATCTTATTATTATATGTTGTATTAATTGAAACATGTATTCTTAGTGTAAGTCAAGATACTACACGTATGTGTTTTGTTTCCATGATTACAGCGCCCATGTGACGATCAGTCCATGAAGTAGCCTACAATGTGTTAGACTCGGCCAGCTGGGAACGAGGTGGAGAACGAGGTGGAGAACGAGGTGGGGATGAAGTGGAGAATAAGCTGAAACAGGCAGACAACAGGCAAGGAAGAGTTGGACAAGCTTGACAGTTCCTCACGGCTGTCAGAGGCTTATAAGTTGAGTTAACCCCTTTATGTTAACCTTTTATCATCATTATCATACCACTCTAAACCCCGAGCTGTTTGTCTCGCTGAAGCGTAGTACTTTCATTAACCAGTCACTGTTTGTGTAAATCAACAAACTGGGAATTTCATTGTAGTAAATAAAGCTGTATGTCAAGTTTTAAACTACATAGTTTGTTAAATTCCAAATGTCTGTTCTTACATGTTTAATTAAACTGTTAGGATAGAATAACATTTGGTGGGGGCTCAATAAATAATATAATAATTCTTTAATTATTCATAAAAACACCGGGAGAAGGTAGATGACGGAGGAATCACTTGCCCTGTCTAATAATTCATTAAGTATGATAGACATCTAAAATTCCTTGCCTTCTCTTGTGGGTACCAAGTGCAGCTAATGTTAATATACTTAACGAGCCAATATGGCTGTTTTCTTGGATATCCAGGACTTTGTCTGAGAGCAACATAGCTCAGATTTTAGTTCGGTTTATCTAGTGGAGAGAATGTGTTGAAAGGAAGATCCCTACTCAACAACATAAACATTTAAACCACGCGTCACGTCACAATGCCTCTCAGGCAAATGCACTCCGACTTTGAAAGTAGGTCCCAGTTAGTCGACTCTTACAACAAGCTTTTGTGTAGGCAGTCGGTCTATTCTTGTTTTCCCTATAACAGGGCCCAAGAACCCACACGGTGAAATCAATGAGTTAAAGATAGATACATCTTAGGGCTGAGAAAGTTACCATCTAAATCAAGGACCTGAGTGGTCTCCAGTTATGGTATCCGCCTCGAGTGCTGAAAGTCCTGGGTTCAACCCACGGTGAAGGCCTGGTATTTTGTCTCGTCAATTACTTATAGTAATTTTTCCTTATCTCTGGGTAGTAAGATCGGACGCCCGAAAATAGTAGTGTAGCCTAACGGCGCTGCCCGGGCAAACATTTTGAGTTAAAAATCTACCCAAAGTATTTCTAGATCATCGCCGCTGCAACAGAGTTCGTGGACTGTGTAAGAATTTTCAGATTCAGGCTTAAGTTAGAAGTAGAACGGAGCACTAATGGGTTACACCCGTGTGCCAAGATGTTGATTCGTCGAATAAACATAAACATAACATTTCAATCGTTTTGGATAGGTCGTTTGTTCTCTTTTCACTCTGATGAATGTTTTAGGACTTTCCCTGCGATTTATATTCAAATGAACTTCCTTGCATATTGAAAAGGTGACGATCCCATTGAAACATATGAAAGCTTACATAAAAGCTGTCACACGGATCAAAGACTGAAAGTGAAAGCTTGTATTATATCATGAGTTTTGGGTGCAGTGTATTCAATCTGTGTTTTTGGTCAAGTTTGGTTTCAGGTGTTGCTAATGATACTTGAAAAGGAATATCATACGCGATCACATACAAATAGTTAGCGTTCTTATAATATGTTCTCATGTTTATACTGATGCATGCATGATAAAGCAGACGTGGTTAGCGCCTGAGGGGTTCTAGCAGATGCTCGAGGCTCAGAGGAAAGGCAAGACGGTCGTTTAATCAGAATGCTACTAGCCCCATTAGTATTGTAACTCTGCACTGGCTGCTGAAGATGGGTACGGAGCGCTTATGCGAATGCACCGAGTGCTGTAATGTCGATTCTTGAATCAACTCAACACAACTCAACTCAGGGTTATAGAAGAGTGTTGGAAAATGTACAGACAGACTGGCTGCTTCTGCACCACAGGGTGGTGAACTGCTGTATGACAGTCTAGATGTAGGAAAGATCCTTTGGTAGAAAGTGAACAAAGCGAATCGATCATTATGATCTGTAGAGAATGGTACAGACAAGAGTGACCAGGCGATCAGGTCGACGTTTATACACTCAGATGAAAGGCATGACGGACATAAAATCTAGCTAGTACAGGAACCATCGGAAATGGAACTCTTCGCTTGCTGCTGAAGATGAAGACGCAGCGCTTATGGTAATGTCTGGAATGAGATATCAGTTCTTAGCTCGACACTAAACAGTCTCTTTTGACTCTTCGGGAATCATCTTCAAGTTCCTTGCTGACACTGGTGCGAGCGATCATGCCTCTTCCAACCTACCATCTCCAACGGCATCTTTCTTGTCATATGCTGACAGCCCTCCATGCCACGAGAAAACGCTGGAAAGAATCTTTCTGCGTTTTCTCTATCTCTCTCTCTCTCTCTTACTTTCTCTGTGTCTCTCTCTATTACTCTACTACTGCCACTATTACTACTACTACCACCACCACCACCACTACTACTACTACCACCACCCCCACTACTACTACTACCACCACCCCCACTACTACTACTACTACTACTACTACTACTACTACTATATTACTACTACTACTACGACTACTACTATTACTACCACCACCACTACTACTACTACTACTACTACTACTACTACTACTACTACTACTACTACTACTACTACTACTACTACTACTACTACCACCACCACCACTACTACTACCACTATAACTACTACCACCACTATTACTACTACTACTTCTCTTTCTTTTTCTTCTTCTTCTTCTTCTTCTTCTTCTTCTTCTTCTTCTTCTTCTTCTTCTTCTTCAGCTTTTGTTTTTCTTCTTCTTCTGTTACTGCATTGATTCGAGGACGTAATTTCGTTGTGCCCGGTAAAAGCCTAGCTGCGATATTTGCGCCTCTCAGCAGCTTTCTCCAGGCATTTGTTGCCAGGCTGAGCCTTTCCGGGAACAAACAAACGTCTAGTTCAAGCCATCACCTGTCAACTCTGAACTTTAACCTTGTCGCGTGCTAACTCACCGTCACTCTACTATAAATAGCACGCGCGTGTGCGCGTCGCACTTCCGGGGTCACTTTTGTTAAAACCTGAGCCATTAAAGAAACTGACCACATAGAGGCGCTATTAAATAAAAAGAAGGCGCCGGCTGCCGGCTCGTGGCAGCTGTTGGACATGACAATGAGACCAGATGGACAGAAGGCAGGTCTGCATGGAGCCAATCTGAATAGGGCAGTTCTGGACAGGGCAATTAGGGACAAGGGCTATTTCAGCTGAGCCGACAGTGTGAAAAAGACAGAGAAAGAATGGCGCCTGGGTAGATAGCTTTGTGGGATTATACCAGTGGTTCTCAGCCTTTTATTCAGATCCTTATGTTGTAGTGACCCCACACTATAAAAATACTTGCATTGCTACTTTATAAGTTCTGGGCTGAACTTCATGCCAGAATTCAAGAAAGTTGTATACAACAGAGCAGAGTGGGAAAATCGAACGAATGCGAGCCATATGTGACGTCTAAACAGCACACAAAAGATGATGAGTACAAAAACGAAACCTATATAAAGCTACAAAGATAGCAGGTCACGACATCAAAAGACATTCTGACCTAGTTCTTGTTGAAACAAAAGTAGTAAGCATTTCCTTCGATGAGTAGTTGAAACCGAAAAACCATTAGCCATTACAGGTCTGCCTGTCCGTGTGTGTCTCTGTCTGTCTGTGTGTCTGTCCGTCTCTCCATCCGTCCGTCTATCTGTCTGTCCGTCCGCCTGTTTGCGTTAACTAAGGGGAGACGAATTGTTCAGTAACTTGTCATCGACAATTCCCGGTTATATCCCTTGAAATAAGCCAGAAAGCATCACGCCCTCTATTCAATTATTCCATTCTTCCGTGTACCACCAGCCCGGGGAACTAGCTGAGTATTTGATCGCAATGAGACTACACAATTGTCAATCTGGATAGCAAGCCAACAGGACAAATTCAAAATCAATAAATCAATTAGTTAATAAATCACCAGGCAATTTACAGTTCATCGCTCTCCTCGCGGCACGCTTGAAAGTCTTTCTTTTCTTTCTCCAGCCGATTCC
>CAJHNH020000567.1:85000-105000 GCA_905116865.2 Candidula unifasciata
TACTAAAAGTCCGCGTAAATCAAATCAATAACAACTATTATTTTTCCTTCTTTGTTTTGCTTGCAAAACAAATCGTTACGTCCAAACAGTATCCCCGTAAATGGAGCTTTAGGTTATAATTGTGGCTAGGTTATTCGCGATATATAAAATGCATTGCTCGCCACCAAGTTGCCATAATAGGGACACTTGCAGTATGAATGCGCTCAAAGGAGGCAGACAAAATACTGTCCCGACCGGCGACGAAGTCGTCTACCGGCCAGCCAGTGGGCGAGACCCGGTCGCCGATGAACTATTATTCTTCTCATAAGATCGTTTATGTAGGCAGCGGCGATCCTTTTACACACAAGTAGACCCGCAGAAGAAACAGGTCTATGTCACCTGGCTAGTCGTTAGTTAATAAAGGTTTCAACTCCACTGCTGATGGGTTATCTCTTAACTGCTGCGTTCCTGTGTCCGTAGAGATCACACAAATGCCCCAGCTGTTCCACTGACAATGAGTGAAAGGTATTACAGTCCCAGCTAAAAATCGTAGAGCTCAAATACGCAAAGTAAATGCATAAGCCAGCCACCATAACTACCAACACTAACAGTCCCACACCAGAATTACAGCTTACCATGCATTTAGTTTTTGAAAACAGCACTGGACACGCAACATGGCATGAGTACACGCCCTTTTTGTCTCTTGGTTAAACTGCATATTTTTTTTTTTTTTTAAATATTTAAATATAATCTCCGAAAGTTCTTCACCGACTGCTTTGAAATTTTGACACAACACTGCATTCCAATAAGCGCGTGTTTCAAATACCAAACATTACAAAGTATTTTATATATTACTATGAAATTAAATATATTAAAAACGCGAGCTTTCTTTTGTCTTTCTTTTCCATTCAACCAGACTGAGCCACAGCAACGCGTGGCCTTATACAGCTGGTTATAAGATAAAAATAATGCTGTAAATATACAATTAGGACATTGGCGATGTGTTTCCCCTCGTACGGTACTTGAGAAACAGGGAACATGTTCTCACAGCGAGGCTGCAAATGGTGGACACACGTCACGAGAGATGACATCAATTTGTGTCAAGTTATGACAGCTGTTGACATTTATCACGTGTGTGTACGTGTGTATGTGCGTGTGTGTGGTGTGAGTGTATGTGTGTATGGGCTCAATATACTTGAGGCCCCAGACGGGGCTGAGAGGGGCAGAATTTGCTAACATATTTATAAACTTATCAAGGGGACTAAACGATTTACCATAACCACGTATAGAATCTCTCTCTCTCTCTCTCTCTCTCTCTCTCTCTCTCTCTCTCTCTCTCTCTCTCTCTCTCTCTCTCTCTCTCTCTCTCTATCTCTCTCTATCTCTCTCGGTCACTCTTTCTGTATTCCCCAAACCCCCCCCCCTCAAAGTTTTGTTACACATTTCATATTATTTCAACCACAATATTTATTTGCCATTCGGAAGATCAAATATAATATACGATATTACGCACTTAAACAAGCCCCTTCTCCCACCCCGACCAAATATACTTTTATTCAAGTCAACATCCAGGTAGATTTAAAAAAAATGTAGGGCTATCCTCCGACTAACGCTCGGCAAAGATGGCGGCCGCAATATCCAGCCGAGCCGCAGTCACGTGTCAATTGCGCGCTTCTATCTACTTAATTTGCGGTCTTCCGGCGGTTTTCCGCCAACAACCTCTACCGCCACGTAACCTTCACGCCGCCCACGCGGCGTGAATTGGGGCTAAACTAGATGGCTAGGACTCACGAGCAGCAGCTTCCGCATCTCCTGCAGCCTTGCTCGTGAGTCCTAGCCATCTAGTTTAGCCTCAATCCACGCCGCATAAGCGGCGTGGGGCCACGAGGCGGTCGCCATAGTCGCCGGAAAAGCGCACATTAAGTAGCCGAAAGCGCGCAATTGACACGTGACTGCGGCTCGGCTGGATATTTTTCCGGCCGCCATCTTTGCCGACCGTTAGTCGGAGGATAGCCAAATGTAGCTCAGCGTCGCACTCTTATTGTCATTATTGTTATTATTATTATTATTATTATTATTATTATTATTATTACTGAGCAATTAAATAAATGTTAGACACCTGAGCTCCCTTCCCCTCCACACATAAAACTGATAAGAAGACTGCCCTCCACGCCTCATCCAGAGCACCCGCAATGTTTGTGTGTCTGTGGCCTAGGGTAATCACGTTGTGTTGCGGTTTACAGCTAAGCGGCGATAACCGCGCATTTCTGTCAATATATGCCAGTTCAGCTGGCCCTTAATCAGCTGCCTTTTAGGACATGCTTGCAAACAGACAGTAAGTATATCTCATTCTTTCTGTCCCCAGACGAATACAACACCTCATCGACTAGAACCTGTCCGTCTTTCCAGACGATAGTGTTATACTGCACTATAAGGAGGCATGGAACTCATAACCCATGGCGATGGCGAGTGTGACTAGCAAGTAGGGCTGTACCGAATAGTGATTTTCACTATTCGGCCGAATACGAATAGCTGGACCAACTATTCGGCCGAATACGAATAGTGTATAGTAAATAATATATATCTTAAAAAAAAAAAAAACACACACACACATTTATAATGTCAAATGTACTCGGAACTTTTACTTCACACAAAGTAGCACAGAATAGTCATCTTCTTCTATAGCATTATGAGCCCCTGAGGTTAACTGCTGCAGTTATCACTCGTCTCCATTCATCTCTCTGGCTGGCCTTATCTTCACAATTTGTGATACCAGTTGTTTGCAGGTCTGGCTGGACATTATCTCTCAAACTTCTTGTTTGTCTGCCTCGTGGTATACGCCCATTCCTCTCTCAGGTGTATACAGTTTTTACTTCTCTGTCACCTGACATTCTTTTAATATGTCCCAACCATTTTAGTGTGTTAGCTCTCATGATGCCAGTGATCAGTGGTGATTTAAACAGATTATGTGTTACTTTGTTGCTTCTCACTCTCCATTCCCCGCTGTTAGCATCTCTGACGGGTCCAAAGATTTGTCGTAGAACTGTTTTCGAAAACCTGTAATAAGGCCTCATCTCTTTTATTTCTGCTTCAAGTTTCAGATTCAAATAAAACGACTGGTCTCAACGTTTTATATATTTTGATCTTGGTGTTGCGAGACAGACACTTTGACTTTAGCAGATGTTGAAGGGCATAGTATACTTTATTTCTAGATTGTATTTCTTCTCTCAGCATGTTGGAACAGTTGAAATTTGCACCCAAGTACTTATTTATTTCCGTTAGTTTGATTTTCATACTATCGGCTTGTATGTGGCCGGAGTTTATATTCTTTCCATGTCTAGTTAGTATTCGTACAGAAAAGTAAACATTTAAAAACATTTTATGTTTTGCATCCTTCGGTCAGTCTGTGGTAACTAATTACTAGGATTTAAAGAATCCTAAGTATTATAACAAGCAACTAAACTTGGAAATTGTCACTGACAGCTTAGTTAATGCAGTAAAGCTGCATTAGCTTTCAACAAAATCTATCGTTCCATGTTGTCAGCATTAAGCTGTGTATGCAGAAGCGGGTGTAAGGTAACTACCACTCGTATTCGGCCCGACCACAACTATTCGGCCGAATACCGAATAGTCAATAGGTCCACTATTCGGCCCCGAACGAATACGAAGCGAATATTCGGTACAGCTCTACTAGCAAAACCCGGCCGCGTTAAGAAAAGTCTTCTACACTTACAGCATGGGATTTCAGGACCGTTGTTGTCAACATTTGCTGTTAGTATGTTTCTTCTCCGATGCTCAGCTCTCATCCTTTCTGCAATCATTTCTTGCTGCATTCTCATTCCCTTCCTGATGTGCCAACTCCATATAACACGGTCCGTGGCATTTTGTTTCCACGAGTCTAGCTCGACATCTTCTACATATATTTAATTCACCATAGATTTCCTTAAGTTAGTTTTTTTTTTTTTTTTAACGTATCCAGAAACCATGAGTTGTAAACCCTTTGGCTCGGTACTATGGATATCGCAACCCTTCGGCATTGATTTCATTATAGGTACCGTTAATCTGGGAGAAATGTGGCTTTTCTGCCTACCCCCCGGGAGTGAACCCGGACCACAAGGAGTTCGTCACCCGGCCGCCGCGAAAGTAAGGTTTAACCAACTTCGCTAGAGAGCCGGGCCTTTAAGTTAGTAAAAGTAAAGTAAAAATCCCCTTTCATGTCTTTTGGGCGTGTCGGGCATATGGGAAGAGCACCCATATTTTTACAGAGCAATCGGCACTAGGTGGGTAATGTGGTCAGCATTACACCGGCCGTCTTTACTTCCATATGACATAAATCCTGTTACTCATTTTAGGCTGGGTGGACCTGCAACGTCCAAATACCATAATAAAATCCACGCAGCCAGCAGTGGGTTTCGATCGCGGTACGCTGAAATTTCGAGTCGACTCGCACAACGCCTAAGCCACGGACGCTGCGATGTCCTTAAGGAATCTGCCATCCTCAATGTGTGACGCAGCCACCTGAGCCTTCGTAGGCTGAGCACTGAGAAAACTTGTAATAGTCGTTCTTTCCAATACCTCAGCATTTGTGATAAAATACCTAATCTTTTACCTGGTAATTTTCAAACTCCCAGGAGGCTAATGCGAAGATTGATCCCGAAGAGTAAATCCCTGAAATTTGTTATTCAATATCGCCCCAGAAATATTGTTATCATTCTGGGCGAACCCATTATTCCAAGCATTAATTTCACAACTCGTTCTGTCAAACTGATTGTCATTTTGAATCTGCATGAGAGATGACATCAGACATAGAAGACTCAACTATCATTACAGGACGTGAGTAGAGGAAGGCAGGAAATGTAATGACTACAATGTGAGACGAAGTCCTTCCAGACTGGACAGGAGAGAATGTGAATATGAGGAAGAGATGAAATGTTGTAAACTTTTTCCAATACCTTAGCATTTGTGATACAATACCTCATTATTTACGTGGTAATTTACAAACAAATTAACAATACAGCCCGACGTGAGCGCTCTTTCATGTGGAAGGTAGGAAGCAGTGAACTCCATTTGGGATCATTGACAGTAAGCTAGTATGCAACTGTTCGCATGAATGCCTGGAAGAGACAAGACAGCAGTCATGTGTTTGACACTTCAGCTGAAACAGGAGGCGGTTGAAGTGCCGCAGTGATATTCACATCCGGGTCCTGATGTGACATTATGTCACTTCATATTAGTCTCGCTTTATTTACGGTTCTGTAAGCACAGTTATAAGTATTGCCTTTTTCTTCATCTTCTTCTTGTTCTTTTTCATCATCATCATCACCATCTTCTTCTTCTTCTTCTTCTTCTTCTTCTTCTTCTTCTCTTCTTCTTCTCTTCTTCTTCTTCTTCTTCTTCTTCTTCTTCTTCTTCTTCTTCTTGTTGTTCTTCTTCTTCTTCTTCCTTTTCTTCTTCTTCTTCATTTTCTTCTTCTGCTGCTTTTCCTCCTCATTCTTCTTCGTCGCACGCAAGCACGCGCGCGCGCGCGCACACACACACACAGTCAAAAACGAACATTCCGCTGATTAAAAAAAAAATTGGAACAGCTTGTAGTCGGAATAAATTTCTGAGTAAATGTTTCACCGGAACTTGAAAGTCGCCTTGGAAACCGAAAGATTCCTTACAAACACTAATGACCCCAAACCCTTTACAAGTGGTGACAGACTTTGACATGAAACATCAAAAAGGATTCCTGATGTGTTTATGAAAGGCTACTAAGCCTCCAAACGATAACCCCTTCCTGCTCCTACTTCTATGTGCTGTGTCACCATTTTTATCAACGTACAGTAAATATACTTATTTTATATCTTTATTTTTAAACCAGGGAATCCGGCGGACACTCAACACTGAAGGCAAAGACGAGATGTATATACAATCAGACAGATAATGGTGCCATTGGAATTCAACTCCTCGCTTGCTGCTGAAGACGGGGATGAAGCATGAATTATAGTGTCCCGAGTGCAATGATGTCGATTCTTAATTCAACATTTAACTGTCAAACATGTTTTTAATGTATGTGTTTATTCTAACTGTATTCAGCAATATACATTTACTGAGCAATGAAACAGATTAAACTGAAATTAAATTTTAATTATTTTTAAACGGGAAACATTACGTCGGAACTCGAACGATTTGAAATTCGATCGCGGTCTCCGAACGGATTGTGTTCGAACTCTGAGGTGCGACTTATAACACAGAAAGATCGACCGATTAAGCTTTTTGTAGACAGGCAAATACAGTCAGACTGTAACGTATCGACTAGTCAATGACTGGTTTATCTATTGATGTACTATCAACACGTTGACAGACATAATGGCACAGACAGAAACAGAAACAGACAGACAGACTTACCGGTATGATGCTTTCCGCCATGGTTCAGCTTCTGAAAAAACAAAACAAAGACAAAATACTTTTTAGTCTGAATGTATGAAAAAAAAAATGTCTGGTGTACGTGGATTTCAAAACAACTTGTATATGTGAATGTTAAGACATCTCTTATATGTGAACCTTACATGTAAGACACCTCAAATATGTGAAAACATCAAACGTCAGAAATCTAGTATATGTAAACTTTACATGTAAAACACCTTATATATGTGAAAACATTAAACGTGAGACATCTCGAATATGTGAACTTTACAAGTAAGAAGGGTCGTGTTAGCACAGTCGATAGAAGACTCGCTTTCAACTCCAGCTGCGACTCGCTGCAGCCAACTGCCGATGTTCGAAACCGGACGGTTCCTGGGGTTTACCCAGTCTCTAGGTAATGGGTACCAGAGTTAACACTTTGAAGTAAATTGAGAAGGTCGCTGTAGATACGGAGTTTCGTGCGGACGGCGACACATCTCGTCACATATACAACATCTGATATACGTGAAAACTTTAAATGTGAGACATCTCGTATATGTAAACTGCAGGCATAAGACTTCGCGTATTTGTAACTTTGACATAAGAAGCAGCGTTGATGCGTACCATAAATTTATAAATTCTCATTCGTTGACCACTTTCAGCTAGGTCAGATCACATTTCTGCTCTCTTTCCTGTCAGCTATATTTGTGGTGACGTTTCTGGTCTCGATCTCATTTGGTTTTGGATTGTGTTCATGCGTACCATAAACGTAAGACAACGCTTAAATGGGAACTTCAAGCTTTAGACATCTCAAATATGTGAACATTACAAAGTGCGATATTTCGTATTTGTGAAACTTACAGGTAAGATATCTCGGATATGTTAAGATTAGACGCCATACATAGCAATATGAGAGCTTAAGCTTTGTGCATTTCGTTCGTTCGTTTATTCGTTCGTTCTTCTTTTTCCATCTTCTGCTTCGCGTTCACCGGCAAAAAGTTATGGTTATTCATCTACTTCTGAATTTTAGTCTCGCTACAGAACTTGAGCTTTGCGTGCACATTCGTTTTACAGATCTGGCTTAACTGTATGCAGACTGTCTCCTCGCGGCACAGGGAGAAGCAGTGTTGCAACTTTGGATGTTTTACATCCAGATTTAGATGTTTTCCCTTGCATTTAGATGGCGTTTTTGACGTTTAGATTGTAGATGTTTTCTAGATGTTTTTCATGTGGAGTAAATTTATCAAATCTAACCTAAGAAACATGATGAAATTGGACCTTTTAAATGCTATCTTGAAAATAAAACTCGGAATGATAAGAGTAGGAAAAGGCTGTTCCGCTTATCAGCTCCCTGATTAGGTATTCAAAGAAATTGGAACAGCTAACGCATACCACAGTCATTTTGGATCTGAAGCTTTAACTTCATCATCCATGCTAAGTTTATCCTGTGGATCTTGTAAGGCAGACTTCAGTAAAGATGAGGACACGGTTCTATAGGATAAGTCATATCAATTGCTATGTAATTTGTGACTCTTTCCATTTGGATGTTTGTTTTAGATGTTTTCCACGCAAATGTAGATGTTTTTAGATATATTTTTTACTCCGTTTTGGATGGGGGGGTTTTTTTTTTTGTCAAAGAAAAATGGCAACACTGGGAAGAAGCCTTTCGACTTCGAAAGAAAACAAACCAAATGTGTCCCCTTGTGCGAAATGCTTGTCAGAGGGAGAAGGGAGAGGGAGCGAATCTATTCTGTTTCCATCAGAATGAGGCCACAGATCTGACACCAACAATTTCGCTTACTTGAATGTGGGAGAGTGTTAGAGACAATAAAAAGAAGTGTGGAGGAAAGAATGAACAAAAAATATCCACCTGCATTAAAACATTGATGCTTCCTTTTCTTCTCAGCGACATGATGGTGTCCCAGTATCCAAGATTTTAATGCGTGGTTTAGAAGTATCTCTGGCTCAAGTATCTGTGGCTTAGGTATCTCTGGCTCAAGTATCTCTGGCTCAAGTATCTCTGGCTCAAGTATCTCTGGCTCAAGTATCTCTGGCTCAAGTATCTCTGACTGAAGGTCTGGCTTTAAAGAAACATTCTGGAGAATTGGTATTCTGGCTTTATATACACACACTGGATAGTTCCGCCTTCAACAAAGCATGCTGAAGAACTGATATTCTGGCTTTAAATACACACACTGGTTAGTTCTGGCTTCAACAAAGCATGCTGAAGAACTGGTATTCTGGCTTTAAATACACACACTGGGTAGTTCTGGCTTCAACAAAACATGCTGAAGAACTGATATTCTGGCTTTAAATACACACACTGGTTAGTTCTGGCTTCAACAAAGCATGCTGAAGAATTTGTATTCTGGCTTTAAATACACACACTGGTTAGTTCTGGCTTCAACAAAGCATGCTGAAGAATTTGTATTCTGGCTTTAAATAGACACACTGGGTAGTTCTGGCTTCAACAAAACATGCTGAAGAATTTGTATTCTGGCTTTAAATTCACACACTGGGTAGTTCTGGCTTCAACAAAGCATGCTGAAGAATTTGTATTCTGGCTTTAAATACACAAACTGGGTAGTTCTGGCTTCAATAAAGCATGCTGAAGAATTGTCATCATGGTTTTATATACACACACCGTATAGTTTGGTCTGAAAGAAGTATCCTGAAGAATTGGTATTCCATCTCTAAATAAACACGATGGATAGTCTGACTTTAAAGAGCCATCCATGAGAATTGATATTCTGGCTTTAAATAAACAAGATAGGTGGTCTGGCTTCAAGCCATCCATGAGAATTGATATTCTGGCTTTAAATAAACACGATAGGTGGTCTGGCTTCAAGCCATCCAGGAGAATTGATATTCTGTTTTTAAATAAATATGATGAAAACACTTGGCTTCAAAGAGACATCATGTATATTAGGCCTTCTGGTTTCAAATAAAAATTCTGCACAACTGATAATCAGACTTCAAAGAGACATCCCGGATAACTGATATTCTGGACTTAAGTAAACACACTGGATTATATGGCTTCAAGAGACATCCTGCAGACTTGGGATTCTGAATTCAAATATACACTCTGGATAATTTATTATATTTACTTTTTTATTTTATTGAAATGTTTAGTTGCATCAATGCGTGCAACTCCTGTCCGCGTCGTTGACTGTTCTAGTTATAGTGTCTCAAGTGAAGTCATTTGGTGATATCAACTTCCCTGCAGTCACCAGTTTATTTTCTCAACATTTTTTGATAACTTATATGGCTTCAAAGAGTCATTCTGGATAATGTATAGTCTAGCTTCAAATAGATTCTGGATAGTAGATAATCTAGCTTTAAAGAGACAGTCTGGGTATTTGGTAGTATGATTTCAACTACATCTTTCACTGGTATTCTACCACACATACACGCTTGCTGAAAGTACACACAAATGTAGAGGCTCTCACGGTGGCCAGAAAAACGCTTCAAGGACACGCTAAAGACAGATACTTAAAGCCTTCAATATACGCCCTTATACTTGGGAGTCTGCTGCACAAGACTATATGACGATCCTCTACCCGAAGTGGGTCAGCGACTTGCAAAGCATCAACAAAAGGAGTAGCTGATCGGCGAAGACAGGTTAGAAAAACAAGTTGATGAAAGTGTGAGGTTATTTTGGTAACTATTTTAGTTGTTCTCCGTGTTTCCACTACGCCATACAGCCGTAGTGATTTGACATAAGTTAAGAATGTTAGGTTTAGTATTAGTTTTGATTTCACTGACTTCCACTAACTTTCTAGTGCTATGAGATCTTCTCCTGTCTTGGTATCAACCAGTAATTTGTAAATTAAGATAATCTTAATATCCATTCAAATAACCGAAACGGCGATTTCAGGAAACAAGTTGGGCGGATTCTATGAGAAGCTACATCAAACACAATAACAGAGTTAGCCAAAAATATTTATACATTAATCACAGTGAAATGCTTAAACATTACTATAGAGGCTATTTGTTTAAAACGTCATCAGTACGTGACAAATTCCGCCATATTTATCTCGAATTACGGTAGCTATGTGTTTTATTGTGGTTTTACGAAAAGTGTCTGTAGGCTAATGGAAATCACTTTGAGAAACTGTAGTAACTTTATACATAACATATAACTTGTATTCACTTCTTAGTGTCTTAATAAATTTAGTAGCAACATGTTTATACAGGTTGTTATTTTTAAAACTCCCAGCAACACATTGCTACCGTAATGCATCCAAAGACCGCCAATATCGTACATGTAGATACATTCACTGCTGGACGATTACTGTGTACATATTTTTGCTAATTCTGTAGATCAAACTGTTCAAACATGAATTAAAGCTTGTAAAGTTAAGTCACGGCCATCTTTAGCTATAAATCTAGAGTTGGCGGTGGTTAAGTGCACTAAAGGTACAGAGAAAGCAGCGTGGTCGCCCACACAAGCGCGTAGATAGAAGTTTGAAGTTTGAACATCGGATCAATATCATGACACACGGGCAGTAACCCATAAGTGCTCCGTTCTTCTTCTAACTCAAATCTGCGTCTAAGGAAGCTCAGCCCAGTGCACATACTTAGGGGAGATTTTTAACTCAAAATGTTACCTAGGCAACGCCGTGAGGCTACTCTTTTTTGATTTCCAAGTGTCAAGGGATTTTGTACGTGCGCAGCAATGCACAGGGGCGTCCAATCTCACCACCCAGAGACGAAGGGAGATTACTAGAAGTCCAAGTCCACGTGAAAAAATCCTAGCCTTTACTGGGGGATTGAAACCGGAACCTCTAGCACTCGAAACGGGCACCTTGCCCTGAGACCACGCAGCGTCCTCAAACGCATAGATAGAAGAATATCTGAAACTGGGAATACCGGCATTTATGTAGCCAACGACCGTCTTGTGTTGGCTTCGACAATAGTGTTTAGAGTCGACCCTTCAGCTGGTAACGGCAAACTAGGTTAGTTGCGTATCCTTTACAGGACGTTGCAGAACCAACCTCAACAGCACCTGGCTGTTGTGTGGTTTTTCTAGGCAAATTTACGTCCAGTAGTTTGCCATTGCCCCTGGACGGTCGGCTTCCTGGATACCACTATCGAAACCAACGCAAGGCTCATGGCCCGCAGCTGGGATCGAACCCGGCATCCCGGCATTACGAAGCGTTCTCATCGACTTAGCTACAGAGCCGCCAACGGCAAACTACTAAAGGTAAATTTCAAGAAAAATCCAAAGAGCCACAGAATACTCTGGTTGGTTCTGCAACTTCCTGTAAAGGATACGAAACTAACTTTCTTTATGCAGCACGCACCAAGGCTCGCGCCGGATGTGTCTTCAAAGCCTGACGCTGATAGGCAGAACAGAAATTAGAGCCAACAAGGCGATAAACTTATCCATCAGCGAAATGAATTAATTAATAACAATTATAATCCTCATATATAAGTGCACAATAAGCCTCTTCCCAAGAAAATGTAAATTGAAAAAAAAAAAAACACACACACAACACGCTTTCCGTGAAAACGATCGTATCGTAATTATAGAGCACACTGACAGTAGAGATGCACACAAGAATCTGTATGGAGGACAATAGTTTAGTCCACTTAAGTACTATGTAACAAGGTTCACGGAAATCACGGCTTACCGCCAGTGACAGGACGCTGTTTATGTTATCCGCAAACCTCTTTCTACGCCGACCCTGTGAAATACTTTAATTAACTCTGTCAGTTGTAAGCAAGTGTTTCTTCCTTTAAGCCTGCGTTGGGCTCAAAGGCAAAACATACTTCTGAATGAGTTTATCAGAGACAATCTGTGACAAAAGTAGGCATACGTTGCTTTGTTAATATCATATCCCTATAAAACGTCACAGGACAGTCCTACATTTTAGAGGGTGGTAAGACTGGGTTACCCGGCTTTCTGATTCTTTTAAAGACCCAAAAACGTACAACTGGCCCTAACTCAACCCACCTACGTACCACTTGGGAATGCAGCCTAGGTCCCACGACTGCATGCAGCCTATCTGCTACCCCCTGAAATCTTAAATTGGCCCGTGACCTGTGGATTTCCCCTGTTTGGGGTAGGATATTAATAAAGCACAGGTATACTAATAATTCAGATACATGCTTGGCTTGGCTTGCTTTGCAGGGAAAAATCATCACGTTCAAACAACATCCCCCAAGAAAGAGTTTTAGGTTATAATTGTGACTAGGTTACGTGTGCCATTTAAAATGGCTTAGCATGGCTCGCCACCCAGTAGCCCTAAACAGGGACTATTGCTGTGTTGATGCGATCAAAGAAGACACACCCAAATATTGTCTGTTTAGCGACGAAGTCGTCTACCGGCCAGCCGATTGGCGAACTGGCTGCCAATGTTTCAGGTAGTTATTTTTTTTTCTTTTTCTTCTTCTTCTTCCTTCCTCTACTTCTGGAAGGCATCGCAGCGTTACGGCAGGAAAAGATCTCTGGAATGGGCCCTTCTGTTCGCTTCATATATAGTACGTTTTAGTTTCGCTGCTATTTCTGCGGTCCTTTTCTGCGTGGTCGACCTCTGTTACCGTTTTATCTGTATAACATTGCTCTCTGTGGTGGCCTGTCTGTTGCCAGTTTTGTTACATGGCCAAACCACTTGATATGTTGTCTACCTATCAAGTTCAGTATTGTTTCTGTGCCGACTCCCCTCTTGATATCATCGTTCCTGGACCGATATTTCCTAGTTACATCTAGCAAAGTACGTAAGCTTTTCATTTCTGTCGTAACTGTTTTTCTGTTGCTTTCTCAAGACAGTGTCCATATTTGACATTGTAGCATAGCTTTGGTAAGAATATTGTGTTGAACAGGTGGGATCTCTTCCTTTGTCTATGAGTACTAAATAAGCCACGGTCGCTTTGCTGGGCTAGTCACAGCGTTTTCAAACTTCCTATAACGTCACACTTTAACTAGACTATCACATTCAGACTATTATAACACAAATCCCACACTAGGATGTCCGACACTGACTTCAGCTAGACACGAGCCGATAAATAAAACATCCACGTGCCACGCCATCTTTACCGGAAGTCATCATAAATCAGATGCAGGGGGAATAACTCTTCTTCTTCTTCTTCTTCTTCTTCTTCTTCTTCTTCTTCTTCTTCTTCTTCTTCTTTCTTCTTCTTCTCCTCTCGATCCTTCTGTCAGAAAACTTATATCAGGAGGCTGGTGGCCTTTGTGAAATCTATCGTGCAGTCCATATTCTCTCGTGTACCATATAGTTTTGTCTTCATTGTGGTTGGAACAGGCCCAGACTGCGACACTGTCAGCATACAGTTGACAGTGTTGGAGCACATGCTCAGCATTTTTGGGTGTCAAGTTGCAGTGGAACGTCTCCGTGATTCCTACACCGACAAGTTTGTACATATGTTGACGAAGTCTGTTGTGTCCCGTTCTTAGTCTGAATATAATTCAACTGTCCCTCTTTAGAGAGGCCATGAAGTGTGTCTTGAGGAGAGAATCTGGTGTGTGTATCATGCTAACATCACCCACTAAGTGCCAAATGGTCTATAAAATATAGGTCTAGCCCTATATGCCCAATACGCGAAGAACAGTGGCCATTACTTTACTTGCTTACTAAACTAAAGGATTTAAATAATAGATTGGTGAATTATAATAACAGAGAATTTGCTTCCTTTTGTAAAGGATGTATATAACATATTCTGGCTGACAACGTTCCTGTTTTCAGGGACATGATTGTCGTAAAGAGCAGTTTTCCTGTTGTTGATAACCGTGTCTGAAGCGAGTGTGAGTCATCTCGTGAATGTGTAGACAGTTTGTCTGGTATGGGACTAATTGACAGACAGACAGACAGACAGACAGACAGACAGACAGACAGACAGACAGACAAACAGGCAGGCAGGCAGGCAGGCAGGCAGACAGACAGACAGACAGACAGACAGACAGACAGGCAGACAGACAGACAGACAGACAGACAGACAGACAGACAGACAGACAGACAGACAGACAGACAGACAGACAGACAGACAGACAGACAGACAGGAAACTGGATAATACAGAAACAGCATTCGGGGAGAAATCACAGAATTGCCTGCCAAACAGTTAGAAATGTTCAACTCCTAGTTCAGCTTCTTATGTCCCAAAGATTTCTTTTTGTTAGTTCTGAGGACTCGGGTGTTCGTATGTGTGCAAAAGGGACATGACTGGTACATGTATTAAGGTAGATTAATGGAAACTGTGTGCCAAGAGTCACATTGCATGGAGTTGGGAAATTAAGAAGCGAACAGAGACGAAGAAAAAGAACTGCACACATGTTAAGTCGATGATCTCAACTTCTGATGTTAATTAGTTAAACCGTTTACAAATTGTGTGGTGCCTCCTTTTCACGTCAGAGAGAGGGTGGAAAGAGTGAGGGTTTAGAAGCACGTGGCTAGTGCAGTTGCCATGAATTATGAAGGTTAGAATTTTTATTTTTAGCACGCGACAGTAAATATTTCGATCCCTTACCTGCAATCGAACGCGGGGACTTCTGCATGAGAACCCATCACTCTAACCATTCGGCCAGACTCTCTTCCTAACTACTCAACAGCAACAACAAAAATTGTCTACTTACTGGAAGAGTCCACTTTTTGTCGCTGGTATAGCCGCACAGAAGGCTGACGTAGACGCATAGGTCCCGATCTTCCATGTTTTCTTTCACAATATATTTATATATTATTCCCTATCCGCGTTGGCTCACAAACAACAACACGAATGTGCGTTAAGTGTTATGTGTTGTAACTGCTGCTTATATCGACAATAAACAGCATTTCTAGTACCCATCTGTCTGTGTTGGCACTTCTGGTGGCTGCCTTATGCATTTAATGCACGTGTATGCTATTGTCTTTACTGAGACTGCAGTCTATGGCTATTTTTTTTTTCCCACGAGGAACACTGATGGTCATTCTGCTTGGTTTCTGTTAGCATAAAAACGGAACAACTCTGTGGTGTCCTGTTTGATGCGAAGTCTGAACTTCGATTACCTAATTTTATGTTAAGGTGTAATTTGTGTCATCATAAATCACTTTTCGCTTTGTAAGTTTGCGGAAAGCCATATCTACACATTATCCTCTCTTTGAATCAGCAGTGTTGTGTGGAATATTTCAATGTTTGGCTTCAACATAAGCATTCCTTCTTCACCGAAACCATAGTATTTCCTTTTGTGGACTCATTCTGTCTGTTTTGTTATTCAAATAGTGAAGAACATAATTAAACATTTAGGTATTTTATGCTTCAAATGAAATGCTCCTCTGTACATGTATCCTTTATGAATATTTACACGTCATTTACCGAGCTGAAAGTAATCGTTCATTCGCGATACTCCAATTGTGAAAACCATAACTATAACTATACTAGACGTTAAAGTTGTTGCGTGTCCTTTATAGAATGTTGCTGAATTAAGCCCAACATTTATTGGCTGTTGTGGGTTTTCTAGGCAAATTTAACGTTTAGTAGTTTGCCACTGCTACTAAACGATCAGCTCTTGGTACCACTGTCGAAACAAGCGCAAGACAAATCGTCCGCAGAATGGATTGAGCCCCACACTTCAGCATTACGAAGCGCGTTCGCAACACCGAAGCCACCGACGCCGACTAGACGTACTAAACCATAGTAACATGAAATGGCACAGAGTTACTGACTAGCTAAATCAACACAGAACAGGCGTATCAGTAAAAATCAACTATGCCTTGAAAGCTCAACAGAGACGGCGCATCTGGGAGGGGCTGCTAAATCGGAAGACTGAGCACGCATAGGAATGTCCAATGTGCAGTTACGTCAATTGTAGCAATGTAACATACAATCTAAAGGTTTACCACCCTAAGATTTAAAATAAAAATAAAGAATTCCTATCTAAATGGCAGACCAGCAAATTCGATACCAGAAACCCCCGTTCAACGGTACTTTTCTTTTAGTTCATACCATCTCAGGGACTCGGAGATTTCTTAGGGAGTTTCCGGGTAAAGTACAATATTCCCAGAGATATGCTTATCTTTTTTACTATTCAGGAACCATGAGTTGTTAATCCTTTAGCTTGGTACTATGATGTCGCAACCCTTTGGCCTTGATTCCATGATAGATACCGTAAATTTTGGAGAAATTTGGCTTTTCTGCCTACCTCCGGACGTGAACCTAGACCATAAGGAGTTCATCGCCGCGAAGTCAGGTTAAACCCACTGAGCTAACGCGCCGGGTAAAATTTAAAAAAGTAGAATCTTTTCAACCTCGAGGGCTTTTCAACTACGTTTACTATGGGGCAAAGTTTGGAAAAATGGGAAACAGCTGAACGAGATCAGGAGTAGAAATATCATTAAAACAATATTTATGTTTTTTTTTATAGATGAACATCATGGCACACGGGTCTAAACCACAAGTGCTCCGTTCTACTTTTAACTCAAGCCTGTAACTCAGGTACAATATTTGATATACATTTACAAAAGCAAAACTAATAAAATTCTTAAAAAATTTATGATGACTGGTACCTTTATTCCACAAACATTTGAAAGAGAGTAAAACGAAGGTGGAGACAGAAAAAGACAGGCGTTAAGGAAAGGAGAAGCCATTCGTAATTATTTGTTGGTTGTGTTGCTACCCTGACAAATACAGCTACTGATTATACTGATTACAATCATACATACATTTTGTTCAGGGGTGGGGGAGGGGAGGGGGTGGCTGCAGTGTTGTATTGAGGCATGGCGTCCGCTTCGAGTGCTGGGATTTTTTCACGTGGACTTCTACTAATTTCCCCCTGGTTTCTGGGTAGTAAGATCTGACGCCCGTGTGTATGTTGTGCACATAAGAAAATCCCTTGGCAGTTGAAAATTAAAAAAAAAAGTAACTTAACAGCGTTGACCGGGCAAATTTGGAGTTAACAATCTACCAAAAGTATTTCAGGATCCTCGCAGGTGCTACGGAGTTTGTGCACTGCGCTGTGATTTTTCAGACTCAGGTTTGAGTAAGAAGTAGAACGGAGCACTGATGGGTTACTACCCCTGTACTATGATGTTGATCTGTCGTCTAAACCTAAACCCAAACCGTATATACATTTTATAATTTACACAGCAATTTTACAGACAGAAAAAAACAAAATTAAGCGGTGATAATGATGCATGGATAAACTGTATCTTCCTCCTTGCCCTCCCCGGTCTTTTTCTTCCTCCCTTTGTCTTTTTCTGTCAAATGCTGGTGAAATGTAGGTTTAGTTTAACCAGGACAATTCTGCTTGCGGTCTTAAACTGCTGTCTTCGCTGATCTCAAGAAGATTAAAAAAGAAAAATTCTTGATTACTGCAGCGGCACCTCTGGCATACGCTCGCGGCACCTCTGTGTGCAGCGGCACCCAGTCTGAGAGCCGCTGGTATACGTATATACATGGATTCAGAGCCCGGTGCACAAGAGGACATCTTTTTTTTTTTTTTAAATCAGTGTCAAATCAGTAATCCGCAACAATCTTTATACGTTGCTTAATAACACTGGCGTAAATAGGACCCCCGCGGCTGGCCGAAAAGTTATAACGTCTGTTGTCATGCGGAAGAGAGCCGTGTTCGACACCCGGCAAAATGATGGAGTTTTTGTGTGGGGGGGGGGCAAAATTAAGCATCCCAGCCTATACAACCTGTGGCGACCCAACTAGCCGTGCGCCCTAAATCCTCAGTCTCACGACCTTACTTGTCTACACTGCCGTAAGGAGCGGTACATACGGACAATAGTGACCGTTTTATATATATATATATATATATATATATATATATATATATATATATATATATATATATATATATATATATATATATATATATATATATATATATATATATATAAAACTGGGTTGCGTGGTCCCAGGTCATGGTGTCCGCCTCGAGTGCTAGAGGTTCCGGGTTCAATTTCCGGTAAGGGCTGGGATTTTTTCACGTGGACTTGGACTCTGGGTAGTGAGATCGGACGCCCGTGTGCATTGTCGCGAACGTAAAAAATCCCTTGACAGTTGGAAATGGAAAAAAAGTAGCCTAACGGCGCTGCACGGGCAAAATTTAGAGTTAAAAATCTACCCAAAGTATATCACGATCCTCGCCGTTGCTACAGAGCATGTGCACTGTGCTGAGCTTCTTCGGACTCAAGATTTAAGTTAGAAGAAGAACGGAGCACTTATGGCTTACTATCCATGTGCCATGATGTTGATCCGTTGTTCAAACTTCAAACTATATATATATGTATAGGGGAGGAAAGCGGGTTACCACAAGAGGAGCACACACACAGTCATCCACACACAAACGTAGTACACACAAATATACTATCCACTTTTAGGTTTTACCACGCTAGGTGTATGGTTATAGTCACATATTCAATTACCGATCAGCACTCTGTAAAGGGCGGCGTCCGTGGCTAAGGCGTTGCGAGTCCGACTCGTAAGCCAGCATACCGCGATCGAAACCCACTGCAGGCTGCGTGGATTTTTGTCGTGGTATGGGACGTCGCAGGTCGACCCAGCCTAAAATGGGTACCAGGATGGGCTGTCCTGGGAAAGTAAAGACAGCCGGCGTAATGCTGACCACATTACCCACAGAGTGCTGATGGTCTGTAAGAATATGGGACGCTCTGCCCATATGCCCGATGCGCCGAAAGGCGTGAAAAGGGATCTCTACTTTTTTTTTTACTCTGTAAAGGATCCTTTGTTTTAGAACCAGATTTTCAGCTCCAAATGTTAGAGTGCTTCGTTCAGACTTGTTAAATACATCGGACAGTGCACTCCGAACGGATAAGACAAGTCTCCCCCCATCAAGCCCTCATGTGGACACCGGAAGGGAAAAGAAAACCGGAAAGACCAAGAGAGACTGCGTAGACCATCACCAGGGAAGGCTCAACAATGGACATCCGAAACCTAAAACAGGTGGCAGGCAACAAACCGTCAGACATGGAGAGCTATGACATCTGCCCTATGCGCCGCCCTAGGTTCAAGCGGAAAGACTAACTATCTATTTATGTGTTGTCGTCGATATTATTCTGACCGCCTGTAATTCCCATGAAGCTAATAGTCAAATTAAAGACCCTTTTCCGAGCTTAGTGGTGTATTAGGTTAATGTGGTCAGTATCTCCCCGATCGCCTTTACTTCCCAAGACTTGCACGTGGTACCCACTCAAGGCTAGGTCGACCTGCAAGCTAAAGGTTATTTGGACCCGAACCCCTGACCTTCGGATGAGAATGCGAGCTTCTAGCCGCTACACAATGACACGCCCCGCCCCTCCCCTCCCTCCGCCGCTAATAGTAGATGACCAAAATAGTAAAGTAACCTTTTCACACGTCCATCTCTAGACTATAAAATTTATAGTTACAGAAGGGCGTGCCTTTTCACTGTCGAATCGGGCGTGTGGTGTTCAACTTAACGTTCTAATCGGTGGTCTTTCTTCTTCTTCTTCTTCTTCTTCTTCTTCTTCTTCTTCTTATTTTCGTTCACCGTTTGTTAACTACGTTGGACATTTCTGGTTGTTCGTCCACTTCTGGGATTTCTTCTTCTTCGCATTCACCAGCTGTACATTCTGGCGGAAAGTTCTGGTTGCTCGTCCACTACTGAACTGCAGTCCTGCTCCAGAACCTGAGTGTTGCGTGTGCATCAGTTTTA
>CAJHNH020000567.1:107500-110000 GCA_905116865.2 Candidula unifasciata
TTTCTGTTACTGGTCACGCGTGTCCGAATGCCCCAATCGCGACCTGTTTGGCGTGCACAGACCCGGCTGCCTAACATTCCACACACACACACTGACACTACAGCCAGTGGTTGTTTTCTGTGTCTCTGTGCGTCAAATAAAACCCCAGATCTGTGGGTAAAAACCCATAATTGGCAGTCCTGAGCTAGAGTGGTTGTGCTCTGTGTCTCTGTGCGTAAAAAAAAAAAAAAAGATCTGGGGGTTAAACCCATCATTGGCAGCCCTGAGCTAGAGTGGTTGTTCTCTGTGTCTGTGTGCGTCAAATAAAAACCCAGATCTGGGGGTAAAAACCAATCATTGGCAGCCCTGAGCTGAAGTGGTTGTTGTCTGTGTCTCTGTGTCGGGTTGAGTCACCCTCCCTTGTGTAAACTGTCGATGATACCAGCACATGACCTTCAGAGATCCAGGGAAACGACTTCACCACCTGGTGCTCCACGCTTTGTCTGCTTGCATTGCAAAATAAGGGCATTCTCCTCCTCCTTCTTCGCGTTTACCAGCTGTAAACTCCTGTAGAAAATTCTGGTTGTTCGTCCACTTCTGGGCTTTTGGTTTCGTTCCAGAACTTGAGTTTTGCGTGTCTGGTTTATTGGTATGCATAATTAAACGTCGTCTACAACGTAATTGGTGGGAGGCGGGGAGGGGGGAAGGGGAGAAGAAGGAAGTCAGTGGGTCTATTCTTTACCCACAGAAAATCCACACAAAGATAATGTAATTCTAGTTCTTCTTAGAGTCCATTCCGTGTGGCGTTGGTAGTCATGTCTCGAGTATGTCTTCCATGCCATGATGTCAAACCGTCTAGAATGTCTTCTCTCTGCCTCTCCTTGCCTCCAACTTTCCTACCGTCATGATGTACTCCTCCTCATCACATGACCAAAGAATGTAGATTGTATTTTTCTGATATGGGCAATCAGTTCTTTACGTGAGTCAGTTTTTTTCACACCTTGTGTGGGTTCTGGGGCCCTATTATATTGAAAACAAGAACAGACTCACTTCTTCTTCTTCACTTTCTCTTTTACCGCTGTGGGTTTCGAGGGAGATATAAGGTTCTGTTTCTAGCTCTTCTGGCTGCCTCGACCATAGGCACATCGTGCTGTTGTAGAGTTTCTCTGATGTTATCCTTCCATCTTGTTATTGGTCTAACCCGTGCTCTACCTCGTTCTTCTCTTTCCATGTATGCTTTGTATGGTATGGTGTCAGAAGGCATTCTCTCTAAGTGGGCAAACCATTTAACTTGCTGTCTTTGTATGTAATCCAGAATTGGTTCTGTGCCGACTTGTTCTCTTATGATCTCATTCCTGATCTTATCTCTTATGGTCACTCCTACAGCCCTTCTCATACATCTCATTTCCGTGGTTACTAATTTTCTTTTATGGTTTGTTGTGAGTGACCATGTCTGGCACTGGTAGCACAGAGTTGGAATAAACATGCTTTGAATAAGACTCACTGCCTACCCAAAAGCATGTCGTAAGAGTCGACTAATTGGGAGCTTCCTTCGAAGCATTTGACAGAGAGGCAAGGAACCAGCAGTCTGCTCACAAATGAGTTAGATCTGTCAAACGGATGCACACGCAAAACTCAGGTTCTGAAACAGGACTGCAGTCCAGAAGTGAACGTAGTTTACAGCTGGTGAACGCGAAGAAGAAGAAGTTTCTTTAATGACGTCTTCATTACTCTTTGTATCTGCCCATGCTATTCTCATCATTCGTCTTTAAAACCACATCTCCGCAGCTTCCAAATAATTTAGATATTTTTAATTGCAATGTTGTAGACAAAAAAGTACAATTTAATGAAAAAGTTGGGGGTCTACGTGCCTAAGTGGTCCAGCCGTTTGCTTCACGCTCTGAAGGTACTGGGTTCGTTTCACGCATGCGTCGTTTAGCACACGCGTCTAATTTTTACTCAGATTCCCGGCGGTCGTCGCTGGAGCTGAGGAGTTTGTGTTCTGTGCGACGCTTTTCTGCCAAGAGAGACTGAGCCAAATAGTATAAAACCCGGGGCAGTACAGTCGATCTTCTTGAGTCTGACGTTGCTTTAAATGTTATTTCACTTTCAGCATTTGCCAGTGAACGTTGCAGAACCCCCCAAGTCATGGAACGAAAGTTAAATGTATTCAAACAAAAGGATCTGTTCACGTTACCCGGCCCATCCACACACTTTCTCCGTCTGATCTAGGTCACGAGGGGTGTCACGTTGTACTGCTTTCTTTGAAAAGAGTCTCTCGTGTGACTTAGGCTGGGGCTGTGGGTAGAGGAGTTTGGGTTAGGACCAGTTCTACATGTTCTGTGGTCGTTGAAGGTTGTGTAATCGTGTAGTATAGAACACGCAACACTGGCGCAGGTGTAATTTCAGGAAAGACAAGGTGACACCCCTCCGACGTAGAAGTGTCTGAGAAAGTATGAATGAAAGGTTAGACTACGTGTAAATGGGCCGAGAAACGCGAACAGGGCTCAAAAACAATTTC
>CAJHNH020000567.1:115000-140000 GCA_905116865.2 Candidula unifasciata
TTGTGGCAGACTTCTTAACGCAAGCTGGTCTTGCTAGTCACCCTCGCCATCGCCATGGACTTTGAGTGCCTACCTCCCCATAGCACAATATAACACTATCGTTTGGAAAGACGGAGAGGTGCCAATCAGTCATAAATAAATAAATATATATATATATATATATATATATATATATATATATATATATATATGCTTTCAGTGCATACATTTGTTAACTTAGCACCCCAGGTTAAACAGGTAACAGACAACAGCAACGGATGACGGATCAGTGAGGCATTTCAAAAGAGTATAAATCATACGTATATATATATAAAGGCCCCTTTACTTTGCTAGCTAGTGGAGAACACCAGGCAAGATCCACATTTTCACAGACCAAATGACGGATGATGTTGTCAACATTACGCCGGTCACCTTTACTTCCCAGAACTTCCTCAGGTGCCTATTTACGGCTGGACTGACCTGGTTCTGTATAAGAAAAATGCTGCTGTATGCGGATATGAACCCACGACCTTTTTACGTGCGCAACAATACACACGGTCGTTCGGTCTTACTACCTAGGGACCAGGGAAAATTACTAAAGTCCGCGTGGAAAAAAAAAAAACCCAGCCCTCACCGGGTTTTTAACCGGACACCTCCAGCACTCGAGGCGGACGCCCCACTCCGAGACCACTAGCGTTAGTATACAGAGATGCGGCCGCATCAGGCAGCACGGTAAGGGGGCGGCATAATCAGCGACATCAAAATACAATTTGAAATTTTGAACTGAGAGCGCGAAGCTATAAGGGGCGGCATTTCGAAGATTTGCATCACACTGATAAAATCTACCACCCGGGGCTGGGAGGGGGTAGATGGTAAGCAAAGTAACAGTAATATTATATCTAAAGAACTGTGCAACGTCCGTTAATTGAAATTTACTATCTTTTTCTTCTTCATAGCGGTAACCGGATGTAAACTCAGGCAGAAAGTTCAGGTAGTTCGTCCACTTCTGGTCTTTAGTCTTGTTCCAGAACTTGAGTCTTGCGTGCTTTTTGTGTGTGGCATGTTAGGTTTTTCTCTTTTCACTGCAGACGGTGCTGGTTTTTTGCGACGTAGACAGACGTACTCCAACAAAGTAAAAATCCCTAATGAGTCGCCTTGCACCACACGCTTGTCGAGGAAGGGGTGGGTCTATTCCCCCCCCCCCCCGCTCACCACCTAAAAACGGGCCCCGGAACCCACAAACGGGCAAATTTACCGTAAGAGTAGAGATCGATACTTGTGCTTTATTGATTACACTAAAGCATTTGATAAAGCAGCCATTAAGAAAGACAACCAAGTTGGAACTTTTCAAAATTTCAAACAAGACGTCACAGACAGGGATGTTTACTATCACCCGATTTATTCAATTTGTGCAGCCAAATAATAATCAGATCCATGCCTGGTACGCCATGAATAGCGGTTGGTGGGCACACTGTTAGCGGTTGGTGGGCATATTGTTAGCGGTTGGTGGGCATACTGTTAGCGGTTGGTGGGCATACTGTTAGCGGTTGGTGGGCATACTGTTAGCGGTTGGTGGGCATACTGTTAGCGGTTGGTGGGCATACTGTTAGCGGTTGGTGGGCATACTGTTAGCGGTTGGTGGGCACACTGTTAGCGGTTGGTGGGCATACTGTTAGCGGTTGGTGGGCATACTGTTAGCGGTTGGTGGGCATACTGTTAGCGGTTGGTGGGCATATTGTTAGCGGTTGGTGGGCATATTGTTAGCGGTTGGTGGGCATATTGTTAGTGGTTGGTGGGCATATTGTTAGCGGTTGGTGGGCATACTGTTAGCGGTTGGTGGGCATACTGTTAGCATTGTTAGCGGTTGGTGGGCATACTGTTAGCGGTTGGTGGGCACACTGTTAGCGGTTGGTGGGCATACTGTTAGCGGTTGGTGGGCATACTGTTAGCGGTTGGTGGGCATACTGTTAGTGGTTGGTGGGCATACTGTTAGCGGTTGGTGGGCATACTGTTAGCGGTTGGTGGGCATACTGTTAGCGGTTGGTGGGCATATTGTTAGCGGTTGGTGGGCATACTGTTAGCGGTTGGTGGGCATATTGTTAGCGGTTGGTGGGCATATTGTTAGCGGTTGGTGGGCATATTGTTAGCGGTTGGTGGGCATACTGTTAGCGGTTGGTGGGCATACTGTTAGCGGTTGGTGGGCATACTGTTAGCGGTTGGTGGGCATACTGTTAGCGGTTGGTGGGCATACTGTTAGCGGTTGGTGGGCATACTGTTAGCGGTTGGTGGGCATACTGTTAGCGGTTGGTGGGCATATTGTTAGCGGTTGGTGGGCATATTGTTAGCGGTTGGTGGGCATATTGTTAGCGGTTGGTGGGCATATTGTTAGCGGTTGGTGGGCATAATGTTAGCGGTTGGTGGGCATATTGTTAGCGGTTGGTGGGCATATTGTTAGCGGTTGGTGGGCATACTGTTAGCGGTTGGTGGGCATACTGTTAGCGGTTGGTGGGCATACTGTTAGCGGTTGGTGGGCATACTGTTAGCGGTTGGTGGGCATACTGTTAGCGGTTGGTGGTCATACTGTTAGCGGTTGGTGGGCATACTGTTAGCGGTTGGTGGGCATACTGTTAGCGGTTGGTGGGCATATTGTTAGCGGTTGGTGGGCATATTGTTAGCGGTTGGTCGGCATACTGTTAGCGGTTGGTGGGCATACTGTTAGCGGTTGGTGGGCATACTGTTAGCGGTTGGTGGGCATATTGTTAGCGGTTGGTGGGCATATTGTTAGCGGTTGGTGGGCATATTGTTAGCGGTTGGTGGGCATACTGTTAGCGGTTGGTGGGCATACTGTTAGCGGTTGGTGGGCATATTGTTAGCGGTTGGTGGGCATATTGTTAGCGGTTGGTGGGCATATTGTTAACAACTTACCATATCCTGACGATTTAGTTGTGATCGCTGAAAATGAAACACAACTGTAAGAAATGATGAAAAGAATTGTAACGGAAAAGTGAAAACAAAGGTCTTAGTTTAAACAGTAGAAAAACAGAAGTAATGTTAATTACAAAGAAAACCGACCTCTAAAATATAACATTAAAGTAAATGGGACAAACCTCAAACAAACTGATTTTTAAGTACTTGGGTACACTGATAACATCAGATGGGAGATGTTTGAAGCTAGTAACATGTCGAATAGCTCAAGCAAAGGCAGCATTTTACAAAATGAAAAATATGTTATGCAATCTTTCTTTGTCAATTGAGACGAGAATGAGAATTCTTAAAAGCTAAATAAAGCATATAAGGATACATGGATGTTAATCATGGACAGTTGGTAAATTAGTGAAAACTTACTTGAAAGCTGCAGAGATGTGGTTTTATAGACTTATGATGAGAATACCCTGGACAGATAAAAAAGAGTAATGAATAAGTCTTGAAAGAAACTGACTCACGAAGAAAACTGATTGCCCACATCAGAAAGAGTCGATCTACATTCTTCGGTTATGTGATCAGAAGGAGAAAACTGGAGTACATTGTGACGGTAAGGAACGTTCGATGGAAGGAGGGGCAGGGGGAGAGTGAGAGAACAGATACTGGACAGTTTGACATCACGGCTTGGAAGATCATCTGTGTCAGAGTTGACGGAAAACACACGACACAGAAGGTTGTGTATAGTCATGACAACCAACGCCACACGGCATGGACTATAAGAAAAAGAAGAATAAATCACTATTTGCACAAGTGAAACACATGGTTGGAGATTTTAAAGTGAGATCCACGATAATATCCCCAGCCGAACTAGGTCGCGTTCCACTAATACATTTTTTAAAGACTCGTCTGCTGTCGGGGTGGGGATGGGGGGGGGGTGGGGTGGTGGGGGCGGCGGCGGGTTTACGGCTATGTTGTCCTTTCTGACTTGTCTTGCATTTACGTTTTTCTTTAGAGAAAGAGAATGTCTATGACATAGGTTGCAGCACTCTCTAGGGAGTTGTGGGTAAGACCCAGTTTGTAAATGTTGTTGTAGTGTTGAAAGCGCTGACGTCCTTAAATATACAACACGCGATATCAACGCATTGCCGAACACCCCCCCCCCCCCCCCCAGCAGGGTGCGAAGGTCGGGTGACTGGAGGTCGACCAATCAGGAATGAGCTAGTGTGTATAACGTGGGGGAGATTATCGTGGATCATACCAATTTATTTGCTGTAAACATGCTGCCTAGCTCCAGTTGAACAGTTACAACAACAAAAGCGGATTGCAAACGAGTTCGTGACCGCGTCCAATGAGTCACACAACAGAAATAGGTTATCAAAGCTGGGTAAACAGACAAGCTATGTTACAGTTCTTAACTTGACTGTCAGCGGACAGCTGAATAGATCAATACGGCTTCAGGGTACTACAGTTTTAAGTCGAGAGAATCAGTATAGAGGCACAGATATCATAACCTGTCTGTGAACTGCAAAACTATGTTATCAATCAATCTTAACAATTAAGGTTGGCTGCAACTGACCTCCAACACGCCATGTTTCCTGTCTTGGCTGTACACTCTCTCAGGCTGCTGTTTTTGAACCCCTTGATTGTGTCCTTCCACTTGTATCGTTGACTATCTCTTACTCTCTTGCCCTCGACCTTTTCCTCCAGTGTGTTTTATATATATATCTTTATTGTGGCTAAAATATTTCAATAATCTCTTTTTAATTGTTTCAAAGTGCTAACTTCCCTTTCGAAAGCACAGGCCGAGGAACTGTTTTTTCCTCTGGGTCATAGTTTAAAGCGAGAGGATGTTTTCATTGACACCGGATTTTTTTATATAAGTGACCCCCCCCCCCCCCCCTTTTTCCCCCAGAATGGCTAGGCGACTGATGAAAGCATCGCACAAAGCATGATCTGCGTAGCTTTAACCACCATCACTCTGGGATTTCAGTAAACAAAAAAAGAAACATGTACCGGTAAACCGAATGACGGAGTCGTGGGACGAATACATCACCTTCGCCATGAGCATTTGTCTACAGAGACCTCTATGTATAGGATATATTAACCCATAGCTTTTTTCTCTGGCAGAATATCTTGGACAAAGAAGATGAGAAATATTGACATCTTAAAAGATCTAAACATCAAGGAAGATTGGCAAAAAAACAGCATCCTTTCTCGAAAGCTAAAATATGTTGGTCATATCAAGCGCCACGGCGGATTGGGAAAACAATTATAACAGAAGGCATGGTACCAGGAAGGAGGGGCAGGGGCCGACCGACACGAAGATGGGCACAGGATATAAGTGACACCTTGAGTGTGAAAGTTCATGAGGAGGAAGAACTGGCGAGAGACCGAGTTTCTTTTAGGCAGACTGTGATGAGAGCGACGTTCTGCAAAGAACCTGCTATGTGATGATGATGATGAGAGGGTGCAGGCACATTTTAGACACTGCAGTGGATACCAGCATTTGTTCTAGAAGCGGAAAGAAAGGAGGGGAGGGGGGGTGGGGGCTGTAAAAAAAAACACCAGACAAACCAACAACCAGCAGATCATTCAACACCCACAAGAGGACCAAAAATGCAGGCGCAGTAAAGTCAACCGCTACTCAACAAGCGAATACCCAGCCCAATCAATATCCAACCAACCAACAAACTAACAAATATCCAACAAACCGCCAACATCCAAGCAATTAACTAACATTAAAACAACCAACCTGCACACTACCCCCAAACCAAGATCTAATCGATCCAGCTAACAACTAACTGAACAGCTAAAATTCAACGGAAGAACAATCAGCAACCAGTAAACAAACCAATATCCAACCGATGAACCAAAATCTAACCAGCCAACAAACCATAAGACTAACCCCAAAACCTAACATCCAGGCGACCAGCTAACAACAGAAAAACCAACATCTTAAAGGTGAACATTCAGAAACCAACATCCAACCGATGAACCGACAACCAGTACCAGCCAACAAACCAACAATCTAGCCTACAAAACGATAAACCAACAAGTTACAAGATGTTGCATCCCTGTCTGAGTGCTGAGTCTCAAGTGTGTGTCTGTTTATATATATATATATATATATATATATATATATATATATATATATATATATATATATATATATGTGTGTGTGTGTGTGTGTGTGGCGGGGAGATAGACCGACTGTCTCAGGACAAGCATGTCTTAAGAGTCGCCTAATGGGGGATTTACTGAGAAGTAGAAGTGCATCTGCACCATAGGCCAGGAACCAACAGTCTGCACCCCCCCCCAACAAAAAAAAAAAAAAAAAACCGCTAGATATGTAAAACGAAGGTTCTGGGACCAAATTCAAGTTCAGAAATGGTTGAACAGCACAACTTTCAGCTGGAGTGTGCAGCTGCTAAACGCCAAGAATAGGACAGATTTGCAAAACAATATATTCAACAGCTGGTAATCTGGTAAGAGAAGCAGCGGTCCAACAAAAACAACGGTATCAAAAACAATAGAAACTACAACATAAGAGCAATTATGCAGCAACATAGAAGAGGGTGTGTAGTTTCTTCCAGCACGCCCTTATTGCTAACACAGCGTGTAATCTTGCCCGTGTCGCTACAGTGCTACAGCCGGCTCTCTCTAACACGATGATGAAATCGCCTGACAATCTGACACACAGAAGCGTGAACTTTAACCTCTAAGTGTTTGCGGAAACGGAACACTTGCCCGGACTAGCCCCTATGTTAAACAATTAAGTGCCGTCGCCACATTAAGGTTTGGTTCAATAAATCTCCAACTGTATCTCAGTGTAGATTTAAATGTATAGTCTCCTACACATCTCTTAATGTTATCCTTCTCTCTGTTTCGCTGTTTGTAGCTGCTCTGTTTTCAACATACGTTTAAATAGACATTGCTGGTCTGTTTTCAATTCAACAGACGTTAAAACAGACAGCTATACACGAAATGTTTACGTTCAAACTAACAACTTTAAGAAATTCAAGATCAAAATTTCCCACTACCAGAAACTAAACTACAAGAACATTGAACTTCCTAAACATGATTAAATAAAACTGCGTAACTTTCGAAATGGCACAACACGTCACTTCGCTCACATTAAATAAAGAATATATTTATATAGACGAATGATGAGAATACCCTGGACAGATAAAAAAAAAAAGTAGTGAAGAAGTCTTGAAAGAAACTGACTCACGAAGAGAACTGATTGCCCACGTCAGAAAGAGACAATCTACATTATTCGGTCATGTAAAAAAAAAAAAAAAAGAAGAAAACTGTAATACATCGTGACTAGGAAAGTTGGAAGGGAGGAGAGGCAGAGGGAGGCCGAGAAAACATATGCTGGACAGAGTGACATTATGGCATGGCAGATTATCTGTGTCAGAGATGACTGAAAAAAGTACACGAGACAGAAGGCTGTGGATAGACATGACTACCCAACGTCATATGAACTTTAAGAAAACGAAAAAAATAATCCTCACAAAATAACGCCGATGGCATTTCCAGTAACAATATCCACGGATGTTATAACCAGTTTGAAAAAAAAAATAATCGACAGGCCACTTTTACTGAAACAAAAATCACCCCCCACCAAAATCACACACAGATACATCAAATTATCAAGCTAAAAGAATATCAATATGCTTGCGAAATACTAAAAATAAAAATTATTATATCCTACCTTTTCGTACAAAGATATAAGTTACTTGTAGATAAACACAATTAAAAACACACACACTTGAACAATGAAGTCACAACAACAGATTGCACGATTTGACTGCCTGGAACATGTTCCTGTTATCCGACAGGTATGATACACACTACAATAACAGGATTAAACAGTCAAAGCGAATGCGTGAATCATTTCAAGTGAAATGCAAATATCAAGCACACTCGAATATAAAGATTCCGGAGCACTATTTAGAGAGAGAAAGAGGGAAAAAAAGGGAGGGGGAAAATCCTTTGTCCCTTATAGTTATTCCGGAAGAGGAAAAGGAAACAGAAAAAGAAGAAGAAAAATAAGAAACAGAAGGAGAAGAAGAAGAAGAAGAAGAAGAAGAAGAAGAAGAAGAAGAAGAAGAAGAAGAAGAAGACGAAGGAATCAAAAGAAGAAGAAGAAAAAGGAGGAGGACAGGGACGAGCAGGAGGAGGAGAAAAAGAAGAAGAAGAAGAAGAAGAAGAAGAAGAAGAAGAAGAAGAAGAAGAAGAAGAAGAAGAAGAAGAAGAAGAAGAAGAAGAAAAAGAAGAAGAGGAGGAGGAAGAAGAAGAAGAAGAAGCAGAAGAAGATGAAGTAATAACCGTCTGTTTTACCAGGACAAACGCAAGTATTTCTCACAGTTAACAGAAACGTCTAATCTAATCTACAATAAGCACCTATATGTTCATAAGCAACAAAAAATTTGTACAGGTCACCGAATCACACGTCGTCATTTCCAAAGGCAATATATCCAATGAAGTTTCGCTGTAACAAGTTTAGAAACCACAGGATTAGCCCGTTTCTACCACTTAAGCGAAATTACTCCCAGAAAACGAAATCACACATTCCTATTCCATTTGAGGGAAAAGACAACCGAAGGCTAACAACCTCTCAGGTGTAAATCAACTGTCCTTCCAGTTACCTGCAGGCCAGGTTGTGACACGGTTTGTGGGGAGGGCGAGGAAGACGCGACTTTGTGGACATAGACCAGGGGTTAGGCAACGTGACTGGGGGGTTCAAGCGGCCGAGGATCAGATCAACCACTGAACTGACGTTGCAACTTTCGTCTGTAACACAGCGGGGATTGCTTCTCAAAGGACGAGCTAATCCTCCAGTTGATTTGCCCTAGAGGCCGAAGTGGAAATGGCTTAATATACAATAGGTCACGGAATTATTAAGTGTGGGGGACCCGTTTGAGTTCACACTGCATTGCCGTCCAAATGAAGTTTTGAGTATTATTTTGTTAGTGATGTCAGGGACATATTCGGACACAATCGACAGAACTGTTGAACAGAACACAGGCTAAAAAAAAACACATCTCAATGGGTTGAGTTAGGCTGAGTCAAAAACAGATACCACAGCAGTCGGGGCATTTCCATGCATGCTTCGTCCTCACCTTCAGCAGCCAGCGCAGAGTTCCAATACTGATGATACTGGTCACAATCTGGTTAAATGTCCGTCTTGCCTTTCCTCTGAGTGTAGTGAGCCGGCCAGACCCTCTGGTTACACTCAGGTGCCTCATTCTCTCCTGGCCATAATAATCTTCTTTCTCTACTGCTTCCGTTGCTTGTTCCCAAAGAGCCTTGACCACATCTGTCGTGTCATGTATCAGTTCACCACCCAGTGGTGTAGATCGAGCCAATCTGTCTGCCTGTTCATTACCCACCACGCCGGCATAGCCTGGAGGGGAAAAAACACATCTCAATGGCTTTTTAAACAGCCGGTGAACGCACAGAATAAAAAGACTATTGGACTCCCCTCCCGAACGCCAGGAAAAACAGCCCTTTGCTAATCCAGACCACGTTAGACATGTTGCCAATCACCAAAGACTCTTGGCGAAACTGATCGCCACAATTAAGCAAAATTCAAATCACATAGCACAGAAACCGTCCTCAATAAAGCAGGCCATCAGACGGCTATAAGAGGACTGACTAAGCTTATAATTTTTGTTTCTTTTTATACGATAGTCGGCTCTGTGGCTAAGTCGATGCGAACGCTTCGTAATGCCAGGATGCCGGGTTCGATCCCAGCTGCGGGCCATGCGCCTTGCGTTGGTTTCGACAGTGGTATCAGGGGGCCGACTGTCCAGAAGCAATGGCAAACTACTGGACGTAGAATTGCCTAGAGACACCACACAACAGCCAGGGGCTGCTGGGGTTGGTTCTGCAACGTCCTGTAAAGGATACGCAACAAACCTTTATACGATAGTGTACGTCGTCACGGCCCAGCGTAGAAAGATCACCATCTTAGCAATCAACCGCGGGCTATTTTCTAGGCCTCTGCGGGCTAGATTCAGCCCCAGGGGCTCTATGTGAATAGTTTTGGTTTATGTGTTTTGCTTAACGTAGACAATACAACAGTGAGTAATTTCTCTGTCTTTAACTATGACAAAATGTGTATGCAATTTCCAAAACGTAGACATGACGTTGATGTGATTTCTCTGACGCAGACTAACGTGTGTATGACTTTTGTAATGTAGACAATATGACTTCATGAGATTTCTCTAACGCAGACGAAACCTTGTTGAAATTTCCCTAAAGAAGACCAACAGTTATGTGATTTCCTTGACGGAGACAAGTCGCTTACTTAATTTCTCTGACGCAGACAAAGATAAGTCACAAGAAAGACGTCCAGCTTTTGAATCCTATATTGGGTGAAAGTCTGTAGAAAGATAAAAACTGCACAAACAAAGACGAAACCGACTGTCACTAACAACCATGTAAAGTTGGATAACCAGAATTTTGTTGAAATAAGATGTGTTGGGCCTAAATGGGAAGATATCCCAGCTAGCAGTTTTTTTTAGACAAACGACACGAAAAACATGGTGGCAGACGCGTATTTTCCGCCCGCACCCAACAGGCTAATGTCAATAATATAAATCGATCAAAAGCAGCTGTTACCTCCTCATTCACGCAGACGAAAACGGTCGATGATGATAGTAAAGGTTTGTTGCGTATCCTTTACAGGACGTTGCAGAACCAACCCCAGCAGCGCCCGGCTTTTGTGTGACGCTAGGCATATTTATGTCAAGTAGCTTTTGCTTTTCCTGGACGGTCGGCTCCCTGATACCACTGTTGAAACCAACGCAAGGCGCATGGCCCGCAGCTGGGATCGAACCCGGCAACCCGACATCACGAAGTGTTCGCATCGACTTAGCCACAATGCCGACGATTATAGTAAATCCAGTGGAAAAAAAAGATGAGCTAACAACTCTCGACTTAGGTTCCTGTGTGTGTCTTAAAATTACACCAGTTTAGGTTTAAGCGACGGATCAACATCAGGGCAGAACGGTAGTAACCCATATGTGCTCCGTTCTACTTCTGCCTGAAGCCTGAATCCGAAGAATCTCAGCGCAGCACGCGAACTCCGTAGCACAGGCGAGGATCCTGAAATACTTTGGGTAAATTTTAAACTCCAAATTGTGCCCGGGCAGCGCTGTTAGGCTACTCTTTTTCGATTTCCAACTGCCAAGGGATTTTTTTTTTTTTACATGCGCAACAGTACACACGGGCATCCGATCTTACTACCCAGAAACCAGTGGAAATTACTAGAAGTCCACATGAAAAAAATCACCGGGGCTTGAACCCGGAACCTCCAGCACTCGAGGCGGACGCCATGCCTCGATACCACTGAGCCTTCTGAGCACTACTATATGCAAGCTACAAGTACTGACTATTTTGACACAGCCCGCCTCGAAAAGCGAGCTCTGGTTTGAGTCGAGTGTTGGTGTGTGAAACGATTTCACTAACCCCTTAGCCACAAGGTTGCAGAATGAGATCATATATTGTTCGTCAATTCCCCCAGCGTGCCAATGGAAATCATTCTATGTGTTACTCTTGTCAGGGGTGCCGTAGGCTGCCAGTGAATGATATCGAAGTAGTTAACTGTCGAATGATTATATATTGCTGAAGAAATCAGTAACAGACTTACCAGATAGGAAAAAAAAAAATTGGTCATGGAAAAAAAGAGAAACAGCCCACGAAATATGTCTGCTAACAGAGACAAATAAATTCTGCAGCCGAAGCAGCAAAAACACGTTATAATTCAAACAATATATATATATATATATATATTTACACACACACACGGGTTATTTTGTTAGAACTCAATTATACCCTAATGCTGAGAGGAAAAAGGAAGATGATGAGGAGTAAAACAGTTAAAGGAGAAGAAGAAGAAGAAGAAGAAGAAGAAGAAGAAGAAGAAGAAGAAGAAGAAGAAGAAGAAGAAGAAGAAGAAGAAAAAGAAAAAGAAGAAGAGAAGAGAAGAAAAGAAGTGAAAGTTTGGTTTGGAAGAGAGAAAAAGAGTTATAGAAAAAGACCAACATCAGTTTGGTTTTGGTTCTTTGGTTTAGCTTATACTGTTCAAATCTTCTAACTTTAGCCCGAGTCAGAAGAATCTCAGCGCAGTGCACGAACTCCCTAGCACTAGTGAGGATCCTGAAAGACATTAGATAGATTATTAACACCACATTTTGACCGGCCAGCGCTTTAAGGCTACTTTTTTTTCGATTTTAAACTGCCAATTCATATTTTACATGCGCAAGAATAAACACAGGTGTCCGATCTTACTACACAGAGACCACGGGGAAATTACTGGAAGTCCGCGTGACAAAAATCCGTCTTCACCGGGGCCTGCATTCAGTACCTCCAGCACTCGAGGTGGAAGAGGGGAAGGAGAAGAAGAAGAAGAAGAAAAGGAAGAAGAAAAGGAAGAAGAAGAAGAAATGAAAGAAGAAGAAAAAAAGAAGAAGAAGAAATGGAAGAAGAAGAAGAAGAAGAAAAGGAAGAAGAAGAAGAAGAAGAAAAGGAAGAAGAAGAAGAGGAAGAAGAAAAAGAAGAAGTGGGAGAAGAAGGAGGAGGAGGAGGAGTTCGAGGGGCTGTTCGCTAGCCACGTGACGAGAAGAGAGGCAACTAAAATACTGTCACGACTGGAAAGGTCAACAAAAGCAAAAAAGAACTCAGAAACTATGACCGGATCTAGGATGGTAATGTTTCTTTCATAGATTTTAGTTATTATTGTGAACAATATTCAACTCTATATTCCAAGCGTGGAAAGGGCATTCAACGCCTTTGATGGTTAGAGTACGATGAATAGCTATCTATCGACCCAACCGACCACAACAGAACTGCCAATTTCTGACGCCCAAACAGCAGGGCTGCCCATTAGATTTTTTTTTAAAAACCCAGCTCAGCTGAACAAAAACCCAAGCAATACATAGACAAAAAACAAAAACAAAAAATCCCAGATTGTTAAAATGTACAAAATTTATATTTACGAAACGAAACATTTACCACTTTTATATTAGGATATATTTAAACACACACACACACACACAAAACCTGATTTCCCCAAGGCGTCAAATAAAAACCAAGATCTGGAGGGGGAGGGGGGGGGGACCCCAGAATTGGTAGCCCTGCCAAACAGCGATCTGTCCGGGAACAAAATTAACCCGTCTGACCCAAGGAACGGGTTCGAAGCCAGGTCACAGTTCAATTCTAAAGCAGGGGTGATAAAAGAAAGAAATCTGGGTGGCTTCATGTTTTCAATGACCTCTGGGTTTGCCCAGCGATTTAATGACTGGGTTGTTTTTGTGCTGTTGAAGGCGCTTGTTCAGAGAATTGGTTTAGTGGGTTATTCAACATCATGGCACACGGTTGTAAGCCACAAGTGCTTCGTTCTCCTGAGTCTTAAAGAATCGCAGCGCAGTGCACGAACTTCGTTGTACAGGCGAGGATCCTGAAATACTTTGGGTAAATATTTAACTTTAAATTGTGTCCGGGCAGCGTCGTTAGGCTACTCGTTTTTTATTTCAACTGCCAAGATGTTTACCCGAACGCAACAATACACATGGGTGTCCGATCTTACAACCCAGAAACCAGGGAAAATTATTAGTAGTCCGAGTGAAGTAAATGTCCGGCCTCCACCGGGGTTTGAACCGGGAACTCCAGCACGATGTGGATGCCATACCTCGAGACCACTCAGCCGCCCCCCCCCCCCACACCCCCGCGAATAGTATATCAGAGTATATCTGTGTGAAGAGGCCTATTGATAGCTATTGTGCCAAAATTTTAGCAAACACGTAGAGAGAGAGAGAGAGAGAGAGAGAGAGAGAGAGAGAGAGAGACAGACAGACAGACAGACAGACAGACAGACAGACAGACAGACAGACAGACAGACAGACAGACAGACAGACAGACAGACAGACAGGCAGGCAGACAGGCAGGCAGGCAGGCAGGCAGGCAGGCAGGCAGGCAGGCAGGCAGGCAGACAGACAGACAGACAGACAGACAGACAGACAGACAGACAGACAGACAGACAGACAGACAGACAGACAGACAGACAGACAGACAGATAGGGAGAGAGAGGCGTAAAGTAAAACGGCACTGTGTCATGTCTGATACACAGTGAACTGTATATTCGCCTGGAATATTGAATGTTGGATTAGGAATCGACATCACAGCCCTCGGGACATTCCCATAAGCGCTCTGTTCCCATTTTCAACAACAAGAGAAGAGTTCCAATTCCGATGATACCGGTAACTGTCTGATAGTACATTGCGCTCTTCCAGACCATGGTGTTATACTGTGTTGCTGAGAGGTACGGGAATCACAATTAGGGCCAGGGATTACCTCCCCTAAATCGCACACAAAAAAAGTCCCAGGAAAGAAACAGTGGGATTATGATGAAAGAATTTAGGGGACCAGCGATACAAAAACGAAGTGGTCGGTCTTCCGCCAAAGACAATTATGGGCTTTTGATGGGAAAAGCGGAAGAGAGACAGACGAAGACTTCGGCTTCTAGTAAAGAGAGTTATGAGCTTATGATGAACAATATACATATACTAAAAACGTACAACAAAGTAAAGAACTGATACATGAGGTACTTACATCTTGAAGATCTGGCGAGGAGTCAGGTGTCATGTACCAGATGTTCTCAGCTTGTACCTCTTCAGATGACCTTGCGAAATCCATTGGGCTTTCCTCTAGTAAAAACTCTTTAAACGCATGAGGCTGACTCAATGAAACCGGCAGTTCTTTATCAATGGAACGCCCCAATGGCTGATTTCCCAATTTGCTTGCGTTTAAATCTATGGAGTTCTTCAGCATCCTTAGCCGGGCCATGATTTCAGGGGATGGGGGAGCTGCCTGGACCTCATGGCCACGAGCTTGAAGAGGCTCAGCAAGCAGAGCTGTAACTGCTTGACTTCCAGAAGTAATGGTGGAGTCCAGCTTCAGGAGTGAGAACTGTTGAATCGTTTGGTAATGGTTGGAGTACTGATAAGCGCAGTAGCGTTTATGCAAGGCATCCAGCAGTGTCCTGGAGATCACTGGCATGGTATGTGCATGCTGGTCAGCGTCAGGTGTTGATGCCGGTGAACTCTGTGCTAAAACAATTGGTCGAATACCCCCATCCACCCCGCGTGCATACTTAACTCCACCAGCAAACTTACCACCAACTCCCATTCTTGGAGATGACCGATGGGCAGAGCTAGTTGACGAGCCATGCCAAGTATGCGAAAGCTTAGGGCTCATAAACAAACTGTTCTTGCCCAGCTCAAGTTCCTCAAGAAACGCATCATTCCCAATAACTGGAGGATTTTCTAGTGTGGTATTATTTCTAGGAGCACTGGATGCTCTCGCACTGGCAGATCTAGAAATTCTGTTTGGTCTCAGTTCCTTCAAACCACCCACATGTTTACCCTTAGGATCTTCCTGGGTGCCACTTATATTTTTCTCACTATTGTTGCGATTCGATCCGCCGTAGCTTCTAAGTCTTGCATACACTGGTACTGCTGTAGACAACTGGTTGTTCTCGGGGTAGTCTGCACTCTTCTCCAAGGAGTTAGTTCTGAAATTTACATTGGTAGTAACATTATCATCGCCATGTTTAGCAGCTGCAGACACTTGTACATTATTAGTTGAAGATTTAAAATTGCTTGGTATCTCTGTCACCGAATCTAAATTGTGCACCCTTCGGGTATTCCTTGCTCGATTTCTCCTAGTCAAGACCGGAGTGAGGGCATTGACCACTACCTGTAGCTCTGGACACCCATTGGTTACCACAAATCTTTGCTCACCTCCAATCAACCGTTGACTGACATCTATATTCAGGTGACTTAATTCCCGTAAATTTCCGCTCAAGCCTGAAGCATCCGGTCCAGCATCACGCTTATTTCGCCTTTCATACCCATGGTTATGACTTTCGTGGACTGACTTTGATCGAAGGAGTGACGCTCTGATTGGTGTCTGAACTTCTGCTGCCCTTTTCACCGCTTCATTAACTGTACTGCGCGTGTTTCTGGTATTTGAATCATCAGGGACAACATTGCTGCTATCAAAATGTTCATTTTTGCAATGCACCTTTCCATCCTTTTCACACGTCTTGTTGCTCTCATTATGCTGAACTTCACAATGTAAGCTACCACTTCTGATGTTATTACTACGCTTACAATAATCTAAACTCGTATCCATATCTTCACCTCTTCCTTCCGAATTCCCTCTGTGACTACTCGACGTTTCAGAGATGTCAGCAACAAAGCCGTCGAATTCCAACGATGTTTGAACCCCAGTGTCCTTCAGTTCGACTCTTTTCGTGGGGCAATCATCACTAACACGAACCGAACTGACAACGTTGACATCCCTCTTGACCTGTTTGTCATCTAGACATAAAACTTCATTGGTGTCTGTACCCTTGTGGTGCTTCTCATCACTAGCCTGTGTCATCTCTAATGCTTCTTTGGTAGCTCTGTTTGTACTGAAGCCGGTTTTAAGATGGATCTGTGGATCTGTTGTCTCACTACTTCGAGGTGAAGATGTTGCGAGGTTATTTGATTTCTCAGTAATATGTTTACCGGGATGTTGTGTACAGTTACCGGGATTCTGTGAAGAATAATTATCATCAAAGGCCAGCATACTCGTATTTACTGCACATCCATGGCGCTTTTCAGTAGTCTGGCTACCTATGTTGAGCTTCTCTTGAGACTGTGCGATTCTCTGCGATCTGCAAGACTTCGAGAGCTTGCAGTCACTTGCAAGGCACATGCTCAATAAATTCCTGCTCGTGTTGTTATTCTGGTCGTCCTCTAATGTTGGCAAGAGATCTGATTGTATACTGCTGTCCAGACTATCTGGTGTGATCACAACTCCAATGTCAGCATAATCTTGTGACAGTTCTGAATTTACACTGCTGTCCAAACTGTCTGGTATGGCCAAACTTCCAGTGTCGGTATGATCTTCTGACAGTTCTGAGTTGACACTACTGTTCAAACTGTCTGGTATACCCGCAGATTCAATATCAGTAAGATCTGGCAACAAATCTGAACTTACACTATAAGCCAAACTCTCTGGTGTGACCACAGTTTCAATGTCCTTACGATCTGGTTTTGAAACTGACAGGTCATTGACAAAACATTTAGACAGAATATGTTGACGTCCGGCTGTGGAATCTCCACGTTCACAATTTGCCCTATTCTCTTCTGACTTCGAATATGACGCTATGACGTACGACTGGCTGGGAATTTCAAAGCCAGACTGCGAGTAGTCTACACTGCCTGGTCTCAAACTGTCAGTGGAAATACTTAATGAAGTTTCATTGAAATTCAGATCTGATGAAGTCACTTCTGTATCCGGCGTTGGCAACGTCTTGAAAGTCTGAAACACAAACCACAATGGAACTATGAAATCATAATTAAAAGTAGCATAGAAATAAATATTTCAAGACCTTATCTTCAGAACTGGTCGATCTTCTTCTTCTTCTTCTTCTTCTTCTTCTTCTTCTTCTTCTTCTTCTTCTTCTTCTTCTTCTTCTCGCACATCGAGTGTAAACTTCAGCCGAAAAATTCAGGTTGTCTGTCGACTTTCGGACGTTAGTCTGATTCCAGAACCAAAGTAGTGCGTGCACTCCCGTTTTACAAATCTGGCTTATTTTATGCAGAATTTTAGTTTCATGCTACTGGATTACGAGGCTCCATATGTGGCCTCTGAGGCCCCAGCACCCGCAGGGGGAGAAGGGAACAGACCCAGCTTCCCTCCCCCCTCCCCCCCCCCCCATCAAGCATGTTGTAAAAGGCGACTAATTAGGCATATTTCCTTTGAAGTCGGCTAGATTCTGTCTAAAAGTCAAGGAACCAACAGTCTGCATGCAAATTAGCCAGATCTGTAAAACGATTGTGCATAACAAAGTTGAGTTCTGAAAAAAAGAGTAAAGCCCAGAAGTGAACGAACAACTAGAACTTTCCGCGGGCGGCGGATATTTACAAAAGAAAAAACCAAGGGCTGTAATCTACAACAAACTCTTGTAGAAATACAAAACAATGTTTCCTCCCTTTTAATAAAAGAATTTACAGTACATTATTTTTTTACATATAGGAGAACAGTCGGCTCTGAGGCTTAGTCGATGCGAACGCTTCGTAATGCCGAGATGCCGGGTTCGATCCCAGCTGCGGGCCATGCGCCTTGCGTTGGTTTCGACGGTGGTAACAAGAAAGCCGACCGCCCAGAAAGCAATGGCAAACTAATGGACATAAATTTGACTAGAAAAACTACACAACAGCCAGGGGCTGCTGGGGTTGGTTCTGCAAAGTCTTGTAAATGATACACAACTAACCTAAAGGAGAACAACTAAAACAGTTACTCATAAATTAGATACATACATTAATCGGTGACAGCCCAGAATAAAGGTAATTAAACGGTATCATAGGATCATCAATGTTGAGCTTTGAGAAAGAATCAAGCAAATAAAGAAACAACGCTGGCGTTGGATAGAACTTAGGAGATGGGAAAAGGGGGGGGGGGGGAGGAGGAAAAGGGTATGTGTCCGTGCTCAAGTGGTGCAGTGGTAAAGTCTGCCGCGTGTTCTGAAGGTCGTAAGTTCCTTCCACGGCTGCGTCGTTGAGTTCACGAGTGCAGCGTTTACGCACATCCTAGGGGTTAGTCACCACAGCTAGGGAGTTCGTGCTTTTTGCGAAGCTCCCGGCAGGCAGCTAGCACTTTCTATGGAGAGAAAACGAGTTAGGTGGGATAGAATCCTGCGCAATCAAGTCGATCCTCTGGACTATAACCTTAATAGATACACGGGACTGAAATCACGGTAAGCCCTTGCAGAAATACAATATCACAATTTTCTCCCCTTTTAAAACAGGAATTACCGGAACATTTGTCTTTACCTAATGGATGAGACGATGTGAAGTTGACCAAATCACCCATCGTCTTCTTATTCTTTCTTCTTCGCCTTTTACCGGCTGTAAACTCCAGGGGAAAGTTTTGGGCATCTGTCCACCTCCGGACCTTAATCTTGTTCCAGAACCTGAGTTTTGAGTGCTCATCCGTCTGGCTTATTTGTATGCAGAGTGTTGGTTCCTCGCCTCTCAGGCAGATGCACACACACTTCGAAGGATCCATCGTTTTTTGTCGACTTTTACATGTTTGTAAGAACCTATCCTCCCTACACCCACACCACCCACCCACACACCCACACCACCCACCCACACCACCCACCCACACACCCACACCACACCACCCACACACACAATCGTGACCTGGAACTCACATGGGGAGAGTGACTTTCACAAATCTGAAGATCGATTATCTAGTTGCTTCCGATTTCCGGCAAGGATTTCTGAGCGCATTTGACCACGTTGGCGCACCACTGTTTTCTGGAGGCACCGTTTATGTTTTGTTGTTGTGAACTCAATCAGCTTTCGGGTCATGCTTGCACGTGCTCACAGACATTCTTGCTTATTCCTTCTCATTTTTAATATGTATATATATATTTATTTATATTTGTTCACTGCTATATGGCTCAATTATTAGGATAACCACAATATCTTGAGCGCAAAACGGAACACCTCAATAATATTTTAAGCTGAAAATGGGACATAACATTAATATTTTAAACTGAAAACGGGACATAACATTAATATTTTAAGCTGAAAATGGGACATAACATTAATATTTTAAGCTGAAAATGGGACACCTTAAGCAAGTAAATTTAATCTCACCCTCTTTTTGTTTTTTTTAGGTCATCAGAAAGAGTTAATTGCTCGATCGGCAACTGTACTAAAACCCGGACTAATGTTGCCGAGATATAAACGAAACATTTTACTCTTTTATTTAGACCGAAAAAAAAAAAGCGGAATTGTTTTGTCGGAGTACCGACGGAACAGCTGGACACACCTAAAAACGGGATTGTACTAGTTGATACGGGACGTGTGATGACTATAGTCATTATGGATTCAGCAGAGAAAACAGGCGGTGTAAAAGGTAAATATCGTACGTTGTTGATCACATAGAAAGTGAAAAATGTTTCTAAAAAATGTATACCTAATATATACAGTGTATATATATATATATATTTTTTTTTACTATAAAATCCGACATTCACATAGAACCGCTACTCCTCACGTCCAGTGATTGTGGGATCTTTAAATGCCAACATTGTATTTTGTTCTTTAAATGCCAACAGGTATTATATTCTTTAAATGCCAACATGTATTATGTTCTTTAAATGCCAACATGTATGATTTTCTTTAAATGCCAACATGTATTATGTTTTTTAAATGCCAACCTGTATTTTGTTCTTTAAATGCCATACTGTATTATGTTCTTTAAATGCCAACATGTATTATGTTCTTTAAATGCCAACTTGTAATTTGTTCTTTAAATGCCAACCTGCACTATGTGGTGAGACCCGAATCTCCTTTAAGACAACTCTCGTATCGCTGTCCAAATATCACGAGAAAGGTTTATTAGGACAGACCTGGACTTTGACAGAAAATGAGAAAAGACAAATTACAACTGAAATGAAATTCCTGCGAAGGGCTTTTCAAATAACAATATAGGATAAGATCAGAAATGATGAAATCCGAAGTAGAATGGGGTGTAGCGGCAGCTCTGGATTTCATTAGGAGACAACAGGTGAAATGGTTTGGTCATATATGGCGCGGATGTAAGCAAACAGTATACCACAGAAAGCAATGATATACAGATCAGACAGGAAGCGAAGAAGAGGCCGACAATGCAAACGATGGACAGAGGGAGTTCCTGGGAATCCCTATTTACGAAGCGCACAAACGAGCGCTTTGCCGGAAATTTAGATTCTACCTCGACAGCACAGGGTACCAGAGAATCAAGATGAGATGAGATGGTTCAGTAAGCGGTTACAGTTGCCTTAATTTTGAGGTGGTTTAAAAAAAAAAAAAAACTGAGCGGTGTGTATGGAATTTGTCCTGTTCTGCTGCACCAGTGATGCGTTTCAGAGTGTCCCAGGTAATTATAACGAACTCATTTATTATTATTATTATTTGGCCGGCGCTCAACACCCAGGAGAAGGATGAGACGGATATACAATCAGACAGTCAAAGGCACCATCGGAATTGGAACTCTTCGCTTGCTGATGAAGCTGGGGACTGAGCACACATGGGAGTGTTCCGAGGGCTGTGATGTCGATTCTTAATTCAACATTCATCATCATCATCATCATCATGTGCCTTGCCAACAGGTTGCTTGGAACAGCTCTCTTGATGATATCACTCCACGCCATCGTTTCAGCCCATCCAGCATTTTCTCTCTTGGTCTGCCTCTACCCTCTTTCCACTGATCTTTCCAAAATTCAACATTTTATTATTATTATTATTATGTCGTTTTTTTTTTTTTTTTACAAAGTATGTGAAAACTGTAATGTTGTCATTTTAGTAAGTTCATTTTCATGCGAAGACGCCGACAGTTAAAATTTTCTTACAATAATCCTGGGGGGGGGGGGGGAAGGGGGGGGGGATACACAGACAGACGCGCATATTTACCGCAACTGTTTCATACTAACGCCCAGGATTATCACCCTGTTTGGGATCAGTCTGAGGATTTAGATACCGCGAAGGGTGTGGCGAATACCGCACGACCGGCGCGTGTCTCTGGAAGTGAAGACAAAGGAGTTTCTTTCTGGTTCTGTGCGGTTTCGTGACAAGCGACAGGAGAGTTTCACTGAAAGTAATCCTGGGAATTTTTGGATTAAGCGGGGGATTCCGTCTCTGCGATATGAGGATTAGCTAGGATTTGTTGAAGAGTATGTTCATGCAGTGCCGGCTACTCGCTGCGTTGGATCTCAGCTCAGTGGTAGGTTCCTTGTTGCCCCAGCAAGGATCTGGTTTGATTGAAAACTGACAAGCTCCAACTAGCCTGGGCTGACAGCATCCAGAGGTCCCGCTTCAAGAAACTATCTCGGTTGTACACATCAGGGTCAGTGTTGCCACTTTGGATGTTTTACATCCAGATTTAGATGTTTTCCCTTGCATTTAGATGGCGTTTTTGACGTTTAAATAGTAGATGTTTTTCTATATGTTTTTCATTTAGAGTGAATTTATCAAATCTAACCTAAGAAACAGGATGAAATTTGACCTCTTAAATGCTATATTGACAATAAAATTCGGCCTGTTAAGAGTAGGAAAAGGCTGTTCCACTTATCAGCTCCCTGATTAGGTATTAAAAGAAATTGGAACAGCTAAGCATAACAGAGTCATTTTGGATCTGAAGCTTCGACTTCATCATCCAAGCTAAGTTTATCCTGTGGATCTTGTAAGGCAGACTTTAGTGAAGATGAGCACATGATTCTATAATGTAAGTCATATCAATTGCTATGTAAATTGTGACTCTTTTCATTTGGATGTATTTTCTAGATGCTTTCCACGCGAATTTAGATGTTTTAAGATATTTTTGACCCTGTTTTGGATGTTTTTTGTCAAAGAAAAGTGGCAACACTGATCAGGATACGCCGGTGTGAAAGGGAATGAAAGAGCCGATAAACTGGCTGTGTATGCAGTAGTTAGTGAAGAAAGAAGTGTGGGCAGGGCAGACTTAACCCAAAACAAGGCACCATACCCACACAGGGATATTCAAAGTAAAAAACCAAGAATGCCAGAACCAACTTCTCTAAATGTGATCACTCCATTGCATGAACATCTAGTTTGCCGCCAGGGAAGTAAAGGTGGCCAAGGTAAAGGTCACATCGCCTAGAATGATTCTCAACCTTCCTAAGGCCACGACCCTTTAATACAGTTCTTCTTGTTGTGGCGACACTCAATCTTATAATTATTTCCGTTGCTACTTCATAAATTCAATAAATATATGTTTTGCAATGGTCTTTGGCGACCCATGTGAAAGGGTCGCTCGACCCCAGAAAGGGTCGCGACCTACAGGTTAAGAACATCTGGCCTAGAGAGTGCTGATTAGTCTACACAAACATGGGCTCCCTACCACACTTTCCTGATACACTCATGGCGCAAGAAGACGTCTTCACTGCTGTTTAACTGTGTGCCGCCTTCACAATAAAGGTTGGCCACAGTGCTAACTGTTGTCTTTGGAAATATAAAGAAATGAATCTAGTGAGCCCTGACTAAAAACATTAACGAAATGGGTAAACAGAACAACGTGCACAAAACACAACACAAATCGACGTTTCGGCCGTGGCCTTCTTCGACAAGAGTTGAACTCCTTAACCATAATAAAGGGAAGAGTGTGTGTTCTAGTGTATGTTTTATTCTCAAATTAATTCCTAGATTTTTACTAAACAGGACGTTTCCAGGCTAATGCAGTGTGGGCCTTTTACCTACAGACACTGTTTCTTCCCCTCATTGTCCCAGATCCTTCCAAGCCCATAATGAGATTAAGTCATCTCCGAACTCACAGATAATCAATTATAGTTTCATGACAGATGAAAGAGAGTGGTCTTCATCACTTGTGATTCCCTGTGTGGTTCCGAGGCCCCACTGGGGGAAGAAAAAGAATAGACAAACCGCCTAACTACCCAAAAGCATGTCGTAAGAGTCGACTAATTGGGAGCTTTCTTCGAAGTCGGAGTGCATCAGTAAGGAACAATCAACTTCACACAAATAAGCCAGTAAAACGGATATACACGCAAAACTCAGGCCCTGACAAAATGCCAAAGTGCTAACGGACGAAGAACCAGGACTTTCAGCCGGAGCTTGCAGCTGGTGAACGAAGAAGAAGAAGAATCACGTGTTGTGGACGAACAATGACAACAACGAACATTCCACTGTCTGACTCTTGTAGCACAGTCTGAAAACCACGAGGCAGTTCAAACAAACCCTCCACAGGTGAAATCTTCATCAGCGATGTCTGATCATTGCGTTTGATCCACTGTGGGACATATACTGGGATGTCTTCTTTTTCTTCTTCTTCTTCTTCGCGTTCACCAGCTGTACACTCTGTGTGCATCAGTTTTACAGATCTCATTCTCTTGAATACAGACTGTTGGTTCCTTGCCTCTCCGGCAGTTGCACTCCGACTTCAACGGAAGCTCCCCAATTAGTCGACTCTTACGACATGCTTTTGGGGAGGCAGTGGGTCTATTCTTGTTTTCCCCCACAATGGGGCCCCGGAACCCACACGGGGGACTGGGATGTCATCTCAAGGTCTCTTAGGTTTCCTCAAAGATTAGTTGTCATGTCTACTGGGTGTGGTCACATGTTGATTCGCAGCTACGCCCTTAGAGGACAGTCTTGCAAGACATGTTCTGGTGTCTATTCAGCTGGAAGACATTGGCAGAAAGCTCTTTGGCTCATACCTAATTTATTCGAAAGTTTGCCGAGTCAGCAGTGTCCAGTGCGCAAACGAAAATGTTCAACTTGGTCTGCTCTGTTCTTGTGACTGAAGAAAAATCTTTTTCATAGTCATAGTTATAACCTGTGTTTGCTTTGCTAATCTTTTTCTGATAGGTGGAATCAAACCTTGGTATTCAAGGATCATAAAACTGTTAAACGCATTCGCCGACCCCTAAGCCACGCAGCCGCACTCTTGACCACAACTTACTACAACACTTACCGTAACATTCCTACATCCAATGTTCGAAGAGTGCCAATCAAAGCAGAGACAAAATATGTAGTGACTGTCGTGTGTACACACACAGTTTGTAGGTCGCGCACCTGTGCCGGGTCATGTACGCCAGCAAAGATTTGATAAAGGTATAAACTTTGAGGTCAAATGTAATCTATAATGACTTGGTAATCTGCTTCTTGTCGTTGTTTGGGCACTCAGGTCAGATCCAGGTTATTATTCCTTGGCCCTACATTCGCCATCTTTAAAGATCTAACGTCTGCTCTACTGTCACAAGACGAACGTCTTCTTAGCGGAATGTCATTTTTTTTTTTTTTTCGTATAGTACCTTTAGTAGGAAAACACACAAGCACACACACACACCCACACACACCCACCTCCACACACACACACACACACACACACACCCACACACACGATAACGATAACAGAGACCAAATGCGACAATGGAATATTAGGGAATCAGGACCTATGGTGCGTTTCAAATGTCATACCTTCACACTTTCTACTGATATCTTAA
>CAJHNH020000567.1:145000-165000 GCA_905116865.2 Candidula unifasciata
TTCCCAGATGATTAAACCGTTGATACATGGGGTGATCTGTCAGCCTTCCAAATTGTTCTGCTTGTTGCTGGGCTCTGCTGTCTCTCCTATCCTCCATTGGTTGCAGACCTATGACCGTTTCTAGTTCATTAATAGGCGTTGTTTTCATGACCCCAGTTATAATCCGCATTCCTTGATTTTGGACACCACTTATTTTGATAAAGTTTGACTTTGCTACTGTTGCCCAAGCTGCAATACCATATTGAAGGACTGGCCTTACTCGTCCAGTGTATAGTTTCTTGAGAACTTTCTCATCAGCGCCCCATGTTGTGGCAGCAAGTTTTTTCACGATTGCCATTCTTCGACTTGCTCTTGTTTGACTTGCTTCTACCTGTGTCCTCCATGTCAGGCGGCAATCAAATGTGACACCTAGGTATTTTGGATTGTTCTCTTGGAGCAGTATTTTTCCATTTACCACTAGCTTAACTGGCTGTTTTTTATTTGAGAGGGAGAACACAGTGCATATTGTTTTCTCTTCACTGATATTCACTAGCCATGTTTTTGACCATTCCTCTAACACTGACAAGGCTTGTTGCATTCTATTGTTGGCTACACTAATATGCTCTTCGCTAGTCCACATAGCTAAGCCGTCTGCAAAGAATAAAGTGTGTACTCTGGTTGGAAAATTACTTGTAATATCATTTATATATGCTAAGAACAATGTTGGTGACAATACTCCCCCTTGGGGGATACACCTTGTTCTAGCAACATTTTTGTGCTAGTTTGTCCTTGTACTTTTGCCCTGGCAGTTCTATTCTCAAGGTAGTGACTGATCCAATTGTACATTTTCCCACAAACGTGCATTTTTGTAGTTTTACTTCGAGTCCCTCCTACCACACTTTATCAAATGCTTTTTCTAAGTCTACCCACACTGCTAGTGTGTTTTTTTTTTCTCTTCAAAGGCATCCTCTATTTCCTGGGCTATATATGTTATTTGGTCTTCAGTGGATCTGTACTTTCTAAATCCTGCCTGTTTTGGAGTTAGCAGGTGCTTTTCTTCTAGATGCCCCATTAATCTGTAATTTATAATGCATTCCATCAATTTCCCTACACAGCTAAGTAAGCTGATTGGTCTATATGCATTTGGTTCTACCGGGCCTTTTCCTTTCTTCTGGACTAGTATAAGTATAGCTTCCTTCCATGCCTGAGGGACTATTCCTCTCTTCCAGCTGCAGTTAAAGACTGCTAGTAATTGCTTTTTTGCCTTAGTACCCATTCCTATTATCATTTCATTTGTGATCTCATCCTTCCCTGGTGATTTCTTTTTTTTCAGGGAACTCACCACCCGCTCCAGCTCTTCCATATTCAGATTTTCCATCATAAATTCTTTCTCTGTTATTTTGACATGTTCATTGCATTTTTGTGTTCTGTTGTGATATCAATGGGGTTTGCACTAGCATAGTATTCCATCAGTGTATTTGCAGCTTTTTTCCCTGTTAGTATGTTGTTACCCTGTTTAATAGTTATTTGTTTGTAACTAGGCCCTTCATTGTTCATGACTTTTACTAATTTCCACAATTTGTTTCCATCTTTGTCCAAGTTGAGGCTTTCTGTTTTTTCTTGCCAGGTATTTCTAGTTGTTTGATTAAATGTTCTTTTGTATTTTGTTGAGATGGCTTTCAGGGAAATGTCTGCTTCAGTTGTTTGTTGTCTCTCTGCTGTCTTCCTGGCCTCTTCGACTTTTTCCTCCAGGATCTGCAGTTCTTTGGTTCAGTATGGTTTGTAATTTTTTCTCGCACCTCTTGAAATGCACTAGTATGCTGCCTGCAGTATTGCTTTGTTTAGACTTTATACTATTGTCTTTATGTTGCCATATCGTGTGTTTATGTTTTTACAGTATGCATCTGTCAGCATAGCAAATTTATCCCAATCAGCACGTTTGTAATTCCCTTGAGGCAACGGTTTCTGCTCCCGTGGGACATAATCCATATTTACAACAAGCTTTACTGGTCTGTAATCGCTGCCTGCTAACTGATCTAGTACACTACGATCAGTTTTGTGAAGAATATCTCCTGTGCAGGAGGCTAAGTCAGGAGTGGGAGGTTTGCACCATCTTCTAGAGTAGAAGCTGGGTTTGTCTTCTGGTTTGTTAATTAAATGAAGATTGGAGTCTATTTCCCAGTCCTCCACTTCATCTCCTCTGGGGTCAGTATCTGGGTATCCCCATCTTTCTGAGCGACTGTTAAAGTCTTCAACTACAATGCAGTTGGTATCATTTATTTCCATTCTTGATAGTGCAAGATCTTTGTTTGCTGGGCTATATAAATTGTATATTCTGATTTTCTCCTCCTTTATCATGATATCAACACCTTTAATTTCTGATTCGTTATTTGAGTTCACAGCTACTTCACTGCTTGGTATAGAGTTTCGAATATGTATTAGAACTCCTTCCTTGTGCCCTTCTTGGTCGCAGCGTATAGCTTGATATCCTCTGACAGAGAATCTGTGATGGGCATTGAGATGTGTCTCTTGGATGCATGCCACATCAATTTTGTCTTCATGGAGACGGTTTGTTGGGGAAAGCTTTTTATTTAAAACTCCTTCAGCATTCCACTGTAGTATGTTGAGTGTCCTTGATATTTGATCAATAGTTCTTACCCTAATGCCCTGTGCCTTGACTCCACAGCACAGGGGTAGGTGCCCACCAGTAGTGTTGGGTGGACCCCTTCGAGGCAAGGGGCCCGGCACTATCTCTGCCTGGCGGGGCTCCACGAGATTAGCACCATATCGATATATTTTCATTTGTGACATCATGAGATTTAGGGCGTGTTTCTCTTTGTCTGGTTCCTCTCCTTCGACTTGTCTGACACGGGAGACCCTACCAGTAGCTAAACTACCGTCAGCATAGCTCTTAGGGTCATGGGGACACACAAGCCCCTCTACCACTACAAGATGGAGACACATCAGAGGGGACCTAGTGACACAAAGTGCCACTATTCGGATAAGGATCACCCGGGCACATGTCCCAGAAACCCTTGTTCGACCGTTAGGTTATATTAGAGACCCCCCAACAACAACTGGATTGGGGCTTTAAAATTATAAAAAACAAAAATGCTCCCAATATTGGGTCAGGATTATAAGACAATGGCGCATTATGAGGCAAGGCGGACAGACAATCGGTAAACAGACACTGAAATGGGAACTCAATGGATTGAGGAAACGAGGACGCCCAAGAGAGACCCGAAGACGACCGCTGCGGAAAGAAACCAAACGTACTGGATTGGATTTCGCTACGATATCAAAAGGATTGCATAGGATCTGATCACTGGACAACGAGCCTTATGTGACTTATAACAGAGCTCAACGATATGATGATTATGATAGCGATAAAGGTGACGATATTGGTGACAAGATGAAGATGATAAAGATGATGATGGTGATGAAAATGACGATGATGTTGATGACGACGATGATGATGATGATGATAATGATGATAATGATGATGACGATAATGATGATGACGATAATGATGATGACGATAATGATGATGACGATAATGATGATGACGATAATGATAATGACGATGATGATGATGATGATGATGATGATGGCGTTGATGAGAATGATAATGAAAATGATGGTGATGATGATGATGCTGACGATGATGTCGATGAAGGTGACGATACTAGGGATGATGATAATAGTGAAGATGACGATGATGGTGATGATGATAATGGTGAAAATGATGATAATGGGGATGATGATGATAGTGGTGAAGATGATTACAATGGTAAGAATGACGATGATGATAAAAATGATGATGAAGACAATGATGATGAAAACAAATTTCATGATGATGGTGCTGATAGTGCTGATGTTTGTTTGTTTGTTTGTTTGTTTTAGTATCCAGAAGCCATGAGTTGTTAACCCTTGGATATCACAACCTTTAGGCCTTGATTCCGTTGTAAATACCGTAAATCTGGGAGAAAATGTGGCTTTCCTGCCTACCCCCGGGATTGAACCCGGACCACAAGGAGTTCGTCACCCGGTCTCCGTGCAATCCGGTTTAGCCAACTACGCTAGAGAGCCGGGCTTACAGTGGTGATAAAAGTGACCATGCTGGTGATAACGATAATGGCGAAGATGACGATTATGGTGATGACGATAATGGCGAAGATGACGATTATGGGGATGACGATAATGGCGAAGATGAGGATGATGATGAAGAAGAAAATCATGGGGATGATAATAATGAAGCTGACTATGATGGCGATGAAGGTAAAAATGCTAGTGATGATGATAATGACGATGATGCGATGATGCTAGTGGTGATGACGATAATGATGACGATGTTGAAAATGATGATGATGATGACGACGATGTTGATGGATGTGTTGATAATGATAATGAAAATCATGGTGGTGATGATGATGAAAATGATGGTGGTGATAAGGATGACACAACCCCATTCAGAAAATCAAGACTTTCACAACATTCCCAGCCTCTAGTTCACAAACTGCCTCATCAAACACAAAGTAATGCAAATTATTTTCGCCATTATCCTTTAAAATAACATGCATACAAATAAACTCAAGCCGTCTGTGCTAGCGGACCAAGTGTCAGTCTGCCAACCCCCATGTAGGTAATTCAACGCTTCCCCATTCAGACATTCACTGAAGGGGCGGTACGAACAATTACCGCATCAGGGGATAATAGCTTCTCCATTACCTCGGGGTAAGGAAAAGTTCAATTATCTGCAAGAGATGGGTATGTGAAGGACTACATCAAATGGTAGCTGGTGTCAACGTTGAATTTATCCCCACTTGTTCGTAGATCACCACAAAGAGGATTTCCTTGGCCGGTTATATGTAAAAAACAAACAAACGAAACACATGAGCAATTCGGAGTATACGCTACCTTTACAGAATTCTATACAATAAACTCCTCGTGTAGGGATAAGACCTACCGCCCCCCCCCTTCCCCATTTTTTGCCAACATGCATGTTGAAATATACGACTTAGTAAACGGGCCCGCGTTAGCGCAGTCGTTAGGAGACTCGCTTTGAAATCCAGCTGCGGGTTCAAAACCGGGCGGTTCCCGAGGTTCACCCAGCCTCTAGGAAATGGGTACCAGAGTTAACACTCTTCGGTAAATGGAGGAACCTCGCTGTAGCTACGGAGTTGCGTGCGGACGGCGACACAGGCGGACAGTTTCTTATCAGCTGTCCGTACTGGTGGCAGAGCACTTATGGTTTATAACTGTGTGCAATGACGCTGGTTCATATCTACCGAGTTTACCTTTACTTTAGTAGGGAGTGTTTCCTTTGAAGTCGGAGGTCATCTGCCTGAGAGGTGAGAAACTAAGGTCTGCTAACAAATAAGACAGATAAACAGATGCGCACGCAGAACTCAAGTTCTGGAGCAAGATTAAAGTTCAGAACTGGACGAACAACCAAAACTTTCCGCCGCAGTTCAGAGCCAGTGAACGCAAAAAGGAAGACGATACATTGAATAAAGGACTTTACGGTGACTAGCCTTCATTAGCAAAGTTTTTCAGTTGAACGAAACAAACGCACGAACTTATTTTTAAAGGATTAAGAATTGGGCACGCAGTCCCGTCAGACATTCTGCCCCTTTGGCCTCACTCCTTACATCATCATTATCAGGTGCCTTACCGACTGGCGTGGGCGATCATGCCTCTCCACAATCTGCAATCTCCTGCAGCATGTATCAGTCCGTGTGTTGACACACCTCCATGCCATGCAACAAGACTGTCAAGAATCTTCTTTCGTTGTCTTCCTCTAATCTTCCTTCGAAAGATCTTTCCAGTGGTCACAACATGTTCTATTTTCCCTTTTCCCATTATCCCGAACTCACTGCTGCATAATATTTCTAAAATTAAACAGACCAATCGGTACTCTTTAGGAAATATGGTCAACATCAGTTAAGCTGCACTGACTTCCAAGGACAATTCCTGGCACCCAAAGAAGGCTGTAGCCAGCAGGAGGACGAAGTCAATTATAAAGTCCATTTCGACATGGAATCACAAGTGTAATGACAGGCAAATTTCAAACCACTGTCCCATCACGGTTCTCAAGTTATTCCATAAAAGTTGGGAATAGTTTTCAGTGTCCTTATTGTTGCTTATTTTTGAAGATATGGAAGTAGAGAAGAAGGTCGACCATCAGAAGATGCAGCAGCAACCGAAGAAGAAGAACAAGTAAAAAAAGAACAAGAACAAAAAAGGAGAAAAACAAGAAGAAGAACAAGAAGAAGGAGAAGAATAAAAAAAAGAAGAAGAAGAAGAAGAAGAAGAAGAAGAAGAAGAAGAAGAAGAAGAAGAAGAAGAAGAAGAAGAAGAAGAAGAAGAAGAAGAAGAAGAAGAAGAAAAGAACAAGAAGAAAAAGAAGAACAGAAAAAAGAACAAGAAGAAAAAGAAGAACAAGAAGAAGAAAAGAAGGAAAAGAACAAGAAGAAGGAGAAGAAGAAGAAGAAGAAGAAGAAGAAGAAGAAGAAGAAGAAGAAGAAGAAGAAGAAGAAGAAGAAGAAGAAGAAGAAGAAGAAGAAGAAGAAGAAGAAGAAGAAGAAGAAGAAGAAGAAGAAGATGAAGATGAAGAAGAAGAAAAAGAAGAATTTTTTTTTCCTCAAGTAATTTTAAAAAATTAAAACAAAAAGTAGAACCGCGACGAGTTAATATCTAGTGACGAAAGTACACCTTTCATACGCAACAAGGTTAAACAAATATGGAAAACAACTTCTTGTTAATCTGAGAATGACCCTACATTTAAACTCAGGAAACTACAAGAGATACATGAATGAAACTAACCTATTTTTTTTTATTTTGCATACCAACATCATAGTCAGGCGTTAAAATGTACACTTGAAATCATTCTTGTCCGAAACGTGCGCAACACTTCCTTGCATAAACTGAATAATAAACAGGGGGAAAAATAGATGGCGGTTGTGTGGTTGTTTGATCTCTGAGGGAATCGGTGTACAGACAGGAGACGGAGGCGGGTTGAAACGGAGAGAGGGGGGGGGGGGGGAAGGAGAGACACTTGAACAGTTTTCGAGACATCTTTCACACCTTTAGGCGTCAGTATATGGAACGTTAGCTTGCGACGCCTATTTATGAAGTGGAAATATATGAAGTGTGACGGAAACATGCAGATACCAGAAAGTCCCCCCCCCCCCCCCCCCGCCCCCTTGTGGGTTCCGGTGTTCCATTTTAGGTGGAAAAGGATAGACAAACTGCTCAATGAACAAACATACCTTAAAAGGCTAATAATTAAATATCTGCTGAAATTTTTTGGGCCAAAGGGTATATGTAACGCAGCAACGTGACAGACATCTATTTTCAGGGCAAATGCAGAAGAGAGAGATTTTAGGTTTTGAACGATGTATCAACATCATGGCACACGGGTAGTAACCCATAAGTGATCCATTTTTTTTTTCTTACTCGAGTCTGAGTCCGAAGAAGCTCAGCACAGTGCACAGTCTCTGTAGCACCAGCGAGGATCCTGAAATGCTTTAAGTACATTTTAAACTCCCAATTTTGTCCGGGCAGCGCCGTTAGGCTACTTATTTCGATTTCCAACTGCAAGGGATTTTTTTTATTCCGCGCAACAATGCACAAGGGCGTCTGATCTGACTACCCAGAGACCAGAGAAGTCCCAAGTCCACGTGAAAAAATCCCAGCTCTTATCTTGAGACCAAACAGCACCCTGGGAGAGAGGGTAAAGAAGACGAACCGCTATCACGATCCCAAGTGATTGGCAAGTAGGCTAGCGAATAAAGGTTCTTCTTCTTCTTCTTCTTCTTCTTCTTCTTCTTCTTCTTCTTCTTCCTCTTCTTCTTCTTCTTCTTCTTCTTCTTCTTCATGCTAACCGGCTGTAAATTCCCAAAGAAAATTCTGGTTGTTCGTCCAACTCTAAACTGTAGTCTTGTTCCAGAACTTAGGTGTTGAATGCACATCCATTTTACAGATCTGACTTAGGGTGAGAGAGAGAGAGAGAGAGAGAGAGAGAGAGAGAGAGAGAGAGAGAGAGAGAGAGAGAGAGAGAGAGAGCGAGAAAGTGAGAGAGCGCGAGAGGCTAGTTCTGTATTTTCTTTTCTTTCACAAAATATTTAAATAACCCAATGTAGTCATTTTAGTCATCTGATTTTTGCGAGTCTTTGTTTCGTTTCTTGTGCGGATGAAGGCTAATCGCCGCAACGTCCTCTGTTTGGTTACTGTAAGCGATTTTGTAAAGCTGAACAAACACTCGTTATTTATATTGTTTTCACTTTTTTTTTTTATATTTCTTCTCTTCCCTATCTTTTGCATTGGGAGTCGCCGTGGTGCAGCGGCTAGATGCTCGCCTGCGGATCGGAACGTCGTGGTTTCAGGTCCTGGCGGAGCCGGACATTTCTTCGAAAATGACCTTAGCTCCCAGGTCGACAGTCCTGTGAAGTAAAGGCGGCCGGTGTGATGCTGACCACATCACCCACTTAGTGCCAGTTGGTCTAAACAGAACTACAGGTCTAGCCCTATATGCCCAAAACGTCTGAAGGCATGGAAGAGTGTTCTTTACTTGACTATCTTTTTCAATGTTTTTACCTGAAAAAAATTACAGCTTCACTAGTCACCAAATTTCGGTAAAAGACCATAACAAATATACAAGCCCTTGCACGTACTATTCCACTACAAACGCCAGTCCATACATTATTCATATAACAACCGAATTCTCTCTTTCTTTTAACTCATTTTCACTCTATCGTTGTCAAAGCACATTTCAATCAAATGCCTCCTCCCTCTGTCCAGGCCGGCTTTATCACACACGAATGGACTCTCTCTTTAAATACACCCCAAAAAGCCTTTATTTTTGTGCCAGACGATGCAAGTGTTCAAGGCAATGGGCGTGCGGATTACCCGGCAGACAAGGCGGTTACCATGATTGGCGTAGCACTGGACTTGAGTGATAATAATCCCTTGCGAGCTGCATATCGCAGAGAAGATCACCACAACAACCAGGATGCAGTATCCATGTCCGTGCTGGTGGACATAAGAGTGCAACCTGCAGTAGCCAGATGTGGAAATTTCATCAAGGGACCATGACGTCTGGGTAATCAACCCATAACGGGCGTCATTTATTTTTAAGGAGCAATTAAAGAGAAGATCGGAGCACCTATGGATCTGTCTGAAGTGCTGTGATGACAGCCTCCATAATCACAAATTACTATCTTTTGCAATACTGTTTACATCTTTTGTAGACTATTACAGCCTTTACTACAGGCTCCTTATTTTGGTATTTGATTGTATAACTGACTGACTAATCGGCACCTATCTGTCTTTCCAGAAGACAGTGTTATACTGCGCTATGAGGAGGCATCGGACTCACAGCCCATGGCGATGACGAGTGTTTCTAGCAAGACGCGACCGCGGTAAGAAAAGCTTTCCACAATTACAGCATGGGATTTCAGGAACTCTGTTGTTAACATTTGTGTTCACTCTGTTTCTTCTCAGACGCTTAGTTCTTATCCTTTCTGCAATCATTTATTCCTTTCTTCCCAATCCCTTCCTGGTGTGCTCTCCATTACACAACACGGTCCAGTGCATTTTGTTCCGACGAGTCCAGCTCGGTACCTGTATCATTCATGTCCCCCTTGCACATGTATTTATATCATTGTCGAGGTCGGCCTCGACATCTGCTAGTTATACCCGTTTATAATTCACCATTGCAGATGTCCTTAGGGATCAGCCATCCTCCATTCTCCAGGCGTGACCCAGCCACCTGAGATTTTGGTAAAAGACCACGATAAATATACAGGTCTTTGTGTGTAGGTGTTTCCACTGTAAACGCCAGTTCATAAATTATTCACATAACAACCGAATTATCTCTCCTTCCACCACATTGTTTTTCCACCGTCAAGTCAAAGCACACTGCAATCAAATTCTTCCTCACACTGCAATCAAACTCCTCCTCCGTCTGTCCGTTTTAAGAGGCGAACTTATGTAAAGTGGAATTTGAGAACAACGATCGAGACTTGTGTTACAACATTTGAATAAAGCAGTGAAACACACAGGCGAATTAAAAGCGCTGGGGGGTTTATTAATGTTGCGTTCTAGACATCTTTAAACTTTAACCCAAGACATTTCAAAGACATAAAGCCAGAGATCCGTTTCACGTAGCTGGCACATCCGGGCAGTGGTGCTAGACATATGTTATTTACACAATCAGACGCATCATCTTTCTTTCTCAGCAAATCAAATTGTATACCTACTTAGAAAGAATAACTACATCGACCATGAATAAGACCAGACTGCACCATCCAGTGTTGCCACTTTGGATGTTTTACATCCAGATTTAGATGTTTCCCCTTGCAGTTAGATGGCGTTTTTGACGTTTTGAAGGTAGATGTTTTTCATTGGGAGTGAATTAATCAAATCTAACCGAAGAAAAAGGATGAAATTTGACCTCTTAAATGCTTTCTTGACAATAAAATTCGGCCTCATAGGAGAAGGAAAAGGCTGTTCCACTTATCAGCTCCCTGATTGAGTATTAAAAGAAATTGGAACAGCTGAAGCATACCAGAGTCATTTTGGATCTGAAGCTTCAACTTCATCATCCGAGCTAAGTTTATCCTGTGGATCTTGTAAGGCACTCTTCAGTAAAGATGAGGACATGATTCTATAGGGTAAATAATATCAACTGCTATATAATTTGTGACTCTTTCCATTTGGATGTTTTTACTATATGTTTTCCACGCAAATTTAGATGTTTTTAGATATTTTTCGACTCCGTTTTGGATGTTTTTTGTCAAAGAAAAGTGGCAACACTGGCACCATCACTCCGCCATATGGACACCAGAAGTGCAAAGAAATCGAGACAGGCTCCCTGCGTAGAACCATCATCAGGGAAGGCTTAACCATAGGCCTAATGAACATCCCAAACTTAAAACAGGCGACAACGAACCGCCAGCCATGGAGAGCTATGACTTCTGTCCCTATGCGTAAGAGGAAAGGCTAACTAATTAACTTACAGAGAACGTCATGTGACGCCATAATCAATAAGGGCATACGTCAAAAGAGCAGAAGAAGCACGTAGAGCACAAGGTAGACCAAGAGAACGATGGAAAGATTGGAATGATAGCATAAGAGAAACGCTACAACAGTACATTTATAGAGGAAAGACAATATCGGAGAAATTCTACAACAGCCCGATGGTTTTATTGGAAAGATAACATCACGAAAACTCTACAACAGCCCGATGGTTCCATTGGGAAGATAATATCGGAAAACTCTACAACAGCCCGATGGTTCCATTGGGAAGATAATATCGGAAAACTCTACAACAGCCCGATGGTTCCATTGGGAAGATAATATCGGAAAACTCTACAACAGCCCGGTGGTTCCACTGGGAAGATAATATCGGAAAACTCTACAACAGCCCGATGGTTCCATTGGGAAGATAATATCGGAAAACTCTACAACAGCCCGATGGTTCCATTGGGAAGATAATATCGGAAAACTCTACAACAGCCCGATGGTTCCATTTGGAAGATAATATGGGAAAACTCAAAAAACAGCCTGATGGTTCCATTCGGAAGATAATATAGGAAAACTCTACAACAGCCCGATGGTTCCATTGGGAAGTTAATATCGGAAAACTCTACAAGAGCCCGATGGTTCCATTGGGAAGATAATATCGGAAAACTCTGAACAGCCCGACGTTTCCACTGGGAAGATAATATCGGAAAACTCTACTACAACCAGATGGTTCCATTGGAAAGATAACATCAGAGAAACTCTACAACAGCCTGATGTTTCCATTGGAAAGATAAAATCAGAGAAACTCTACAAAGATAACATCACGGAAACTCTGCAACAGAGCGATGTTTCTATTAGAAACAACCGCCTATCCCAGTAGAACAAGAGACAAATTATAAATACAATCTTCATACCAACCTTAGTGTCAGACTTGGACCCTGATTAAACTGTATGAAACTGACCACCTGCGAAATGAGATGTCTGACAAAGGCCGTGAATGAAACTAAAAGAGATCATGTGAGAAATAAAGAAATTACAGTTGCAAAAACTTATGGAACAAATAGCTGTAATAAAATTTACTGAGACACAAAGACTGATATGGTGTGGCCTTTTAATGAGAATGAATCCAATAATGCCAGCAACGACAGCGATGTATGGTAGAAACACCAAGAGTTAGGGAAGGACCAAGAACCAAGAAGAAGATGGCAGAAACGAATCGACGATACCTTGAGACTCCACAAGATCACAGAATACAGGGCAGCCGACCGAACGTGCTCCCGCTCGGATACCCATCATCTGATACCGTGCGACGCATAGGGGCACAAAGCAGAATATGTGAGACATTCTGCTGAGAAACAACCGACCCGGCTGCTTCGAGATACCAGCTAAGTGATTTTGTGTTTCTGTGTAGTATTGTTTCATTTGTATGTGCTGATGAAGGCTCAATAGCCGCAACATTCACGTTTTGTTTGTATTTGTTATATTCTGAAGCTTGCTTATATACTTTTCTCTCGGTTTTATATCTTTTAAAGCAGAATAATGACAATAGAAAAAGATCAGAAGTGTGCTGTTTCTGAACATAATAGCAGAACGGTTGAATCGCGTACATCACTTCTCTTACTTACGTGTCATTTCTTACTCCCCAATCCAGCGCACAATAATAGCTGTGACATGGATATCGAGAATTCTACTACCACAACTGGTACCCCTGTCAGGGCTAATATTTCTATTGGTAACATCTAAATCATCCTAAGCACGGATTCGTGTGTAATGTGAGACTTGGACAGCACAAGTAAATGGCGTTAAAGAATTCTCTACGTGTCACATTATGTTAAGCTATCATAACTAGTATCTGTTCAGGCTGACAGTTCACCATCAGGTTAGGATGGCACCTCATGACTTAACTATAAAAGTGGTTCTCCTCGTGTCGGTTTCAGGGTCCCATTGTCAGAGAGGGAGGGGGGGGGGGAATTGGACCATAATGTCCAACTGTAAAAGGCGACAAAGAAGGATTGCAGACATCACCTAAACGTAAAACCACAGCCCAGTGGGTCAACTGCCCTTTAACAAGCGAACGCAGAAGATACAAATCCTAAAAATAAGAAGGGGGGAAATAAAAGAAGACTTTGATGATGTCAACGAAGGAGGAGGACGACGAAGAGGGGGAGAGAACGAAGAAAAAAGAAGAACACCGAAAGCATCAGATCAGAGGCATGACGGACCATGTGCACCAAAACATGTGCTCACTACCCCCCCCCCCCCCCCCCCTCCCCTTGACCTTTTCCCTCCTTTTTCCCCCCATCCAGAATCATCCTGTAATAGAAATAAGAAGCAACTTTTTTCGATTTTAAAAAGTTCTTGTTAAAAATATTTCCTTAAAATATTTCATTTCGTTTCAAGTAAAGTCTTATATTTCTTAGCAAATCTACATTTTTACTTATATGCGAAATAAAACATAATACAATTGTGTTCAATGAAAAAATGCAATAAATATTAAAATATACCTGTAGCACAAGCGACGGGTAAAAAATAAATAAAAAACGAAAACGAAAGAAAGAAAGAAAGAAAGAAAGAAAGAAAGAAAGAAAAAAGAAAGAAAGAAAGAAAGAAAGAAAGAATGAATGAAAGAAAGAAATCACCAAAAAGACATACCGGTAGATAGTGAAAAAAAAAAAACAATGACAAACTGTTAAAAAAAAAAAAAAAGAAAGAAAGAAAGAAAGCAACCAAATAACTTACCACACATAAGCGAAAACTGAACAAAGAACAGTGCGGGTGGCGCCCGGGCCCCTACGTGCGGAGAAACAGAACCCTTCTCAAACCCATCCACCAACCATACGGGAAAGCCATGGTCTGTCTGTGTGGAATGTGACAGTATTTCAGGGGCAGATCTGTGACAAGGTTAGTGGAACAGAGACAGCCGGTCTGACGCATTGTCATCTGATAGTGGTACGAGTGTTCTGCTTGTGTCACTCTGTAGTCTGACTCTTAGGGAAGTTAAATTATAGCCAGAATGAAGAGAGGGAAGTAAATTGTAATACTGTAATGGAAATATAGTAGTGTGTGTAGGTGTCACTGCTTTCTTCGAACACTCTCGTGTGATCTATCTAGGCTTAGGTTGTGGGTAGGGGGAGTTTGGGTGAGGGTCAGCTCTACATGTTCAGGGGTCGTTGAAAACTGTTGTCGTATAGTATAGAACACGCGACGTCAGCGCTGATGTAATAGGAGGGAAGACAAAATGGCAACCTCTGACGGAGTCTGAGAAAGCATGAATGGAAGGTCAGGGAGTGTGTAGGTGGGCCGGGAACCATGAACAGGACCCTTAGTTAAATAGCCCTGGTAAATAGTTAGAAGTGTCGGCTTTGTGGCTAAGTCGATGCGAACGCTTCGTAATGCCGGAATGCAGGGTTCGATCCCGGCTGCAGGCCATGCGCCTTGCGTTGGTTTCGACAGTGGTATCAAGAAAGCCGACCGTCCAGCAGCAATGGCAAACTACTGGACGTAAATTTGCCTAGAAAAACCACACAACAGCCAGGTGCTGTTGGGGTTGGTTCCACGACGTCCTTTAAAGGAAACGCAACTAACCATATATAGTTAGAAGAGTAGGCTAGTAAATGCATGTTTCCTTTCATTCTCAGTGTTTTGACAGTGCGTGTGGGGATGCCGACTGGAATAAAACATTCGATTGGGGGAGGGGGGAGTGATGTTTGAAGGGAAGGGGTTGCGTGCTGCTCCGGGTGTCATTACTAAGGGGCAGGGGATGGGTGGGGTGACAATAATGGCAAAATAATAGGTGTTTTAACATACAAACTGTGTATAACGGAGCGCACACACGTGTGTGCATGTGTGTGGTGTGTATGTGTGTGTGTGGTAGCGGGGATGAGGGAGGCGAAGAGAAGAAAATGTCCGCACCGGGTGCTATCTAACCTTGCGATGCCACTGGGTGCAGGGGCATCCTAGGTACCCATATAGTTTTGTTTTTTTTTGGTTGAGAGTGGGACTCAATGGGTTTAAGCATCGTTTAAGTGAGCAATAATAATAATAATAATTATTATTATTATTGGGATAATGAGTTGATCGGCTAAATGAAATATTAATACACTGAAATACAGTCATTCCTCGTTAACATGAACTCTCCTAGGTGCCATTTTAAAATCTGACTAAAGCAGTACTGTGTAAAAAAGGAAAAGTCGGGAGATGTGAACCCGCGTTATTGCACACAGTTATAAACCATAAGTGCTCTGCCACCAGTACGGAAAGCTGATAAGAAACTGTCAGCCTGTGTCGCCGTTCGCACGTAACTCTGTAGCTACAGCGATGTTCCTACATTTACCCCAGAGTGTCACTCTGGTACTCATTTCCTAGAGGTTGGGTAAACTCCGGGAACCGCCCGGTTTCGAACACCGACCGTGGCTGCAGCGAGTCGCAGCGGGATTTGGAAGCGAGTCTCCTATAGACTAGGCTGACGCGGCTTCCGAGAAAAAACAGCCGGGCCCCATTGTGTTGAAAACAAGAACAGACCCAGTGCCCCCTCCCCTAATAAGCATGTCGCAAGAGTCGACTAATTGGGGAAGGTGGGGGGGGGGGGGGTTTCTTCGAAGTCGGAGTGCATCTGCCTGAGAGGCAAGGAACCAGCAGTCAGCATTCAGAAAATTCAGACCTGTACAACGGATGTGCACTTTGGTTCTTGAACAAGTCTAAAGTCCAGAGGTGGATGAACAACCAGAAGTTTCCGCTGAAGTTTACAGCTCGTGAACGCGAAGTAGTAAGGTAACGGTGTCTTATTTTTATCTGTCTGTTGTGATTGCAGTGTGGATGTACTTTATAGCAATCGTGATTCTTCTTCTTAACTGTTCGTAGAATTATTATATTTGTTCTTGGTAACAAGAAACTGTTTCGTGTGCCCCCCCCCCCCCCCCCCAACCTTTCATAGGCTAACTAAGGCTACGTCTGACAGTGACCTCTGGAAGTAGATCTACTGTCTCAGGTCACGGTCTGACACATAAAATGGGACTAGAATTCTACTGCTTCAATACAGAGTAAAAGTTTCTACCCCCCCCCCCCTTTTTTTTTCAGGCGTATTGGGCATATAGGGCTAGTCCTATTTTTATAGACCAATCGGTTCTTGGTGGGTGATGTGATAAAAATCCCGCCAACCGCCTTTACTTCCCAGGACTATACCTGATAGCCACTCTAGGTTGGCAGAGCTGAGAGCACGGTGATTTTTTTTAAAGAAGTCCGACTGTCAGGACTCGAAGCCACGACTTTCCGATCCGCAGGCGAGCGATTAGCCGCTACACCACGGCGGCCCGTTAACTTTTCATAAGATGTTCTGAAACATCAAAAATCTTAACTCTTTACCCAGATAACAAAGAAGTAAAACGATACCGTTAAGGCTGGGCACACTTCGAGTACCTCAAATTTCAAATGAAGAAATGAAACAGCTTTTGTTTTTTCAATGTGTTCTCATCATGTGGCGCACAGGGCAACATTTCGTATCAACCTACCCACTGGGTGGGGGAGGGGGTGGGGGAATACAGCTACTGTCCCCTAACAAGCATGCCGTACAAGGCAACCTACTAGGAGTGTTTCTTCTTTGTTCACCGGCTATAAGCTCCGGCGCAAAGTCTAGGTTTTTCGTCTATTTAGACTTTGGCTTAGTGTCAGGCCCTAAGTTTTGCGTATACATCCGTTTTACTAGATTATGTATGTGCAGTTGGTTGTTCCTTGCGGATCGGACAGATGCACTCCGACTTCTAAGAAAGCTCCCAATTAGTTGACTCGTGCGACATGATTTTTGAGAAGGCCGTGGTTCTATTCTTGTTTCCCCCACAATGGGACTGCGTAACCTACAGGAAAATGTGTTTCTTTTAAAATCGGAGTGCATCTGCACGAGAGGCGATGAACCAACAGCCTGCATACAATTACGTTAGATTTGTCAAACAGATGTGTAAAATTAGGAGAAAGGGGAGAATGATGAGGAGAAAGAGAAGACGAGAATGGAATGATCTAAGAGTGACATTTAATATAAACATGTTAAACATACAATTGTACAAACCTGACAAGAACGTACGCGACTCAAACAATGATTCATGAATAACACCAAAGAACCATTTGGTACTTGCCACTCTGCATTAGCCACTTCAGAACTGGTTAGCTAATCCATAATCTATGACTTTCTTCCATTGTTTTCTAGTATCCATCAATCTGAAATGCGTTTGTCACTCCAGAGGATTTGTGGTTTAGTGGTGTGTGAATGCGTATAACACTTTCATGATCCTCTAGGTTCTACGTTCAAGTGATTTTCGAATAGTAGTACGAGAATCAGGCCGTGCAATAGAATAGTACCTCACCACGTAAAATTACTAAAGAAGGCAATGGGAACATTGTAACAAACCTTCATTGTGCATTTCTGTTTATATCTTGCAATCAATGACTCCACAAAACATATCCACACGGTGATCTGTTTGCTGTTAATTAATCTTGTGTAAATTATATATATATATATATATATATATATATATATATATATATATATATATATATATATATATATACGCGCGCTATACACAAAGTCTTAAACTATTTGAATATTAACTCATTACAGACTACACGCCGCCTTAAAAGATAATAGTGATACAACTTAATGTGATGGAGTATTTCCATCAACAAGCTGCATTTCTGGTGGCGACTGTTGGCTTTGGAGGCTCTAGGAACTGCCATACGAATTTACTGTGTGCGGATATTTTTGGATTGTGCCGGGACTGATTTTTCACCAGTGTTTTTTTTTTTTCTTCTCAAATGAGGCAGTGAGGGATATTTCATCTGATTTTCTCTGGCACACAAAAGGAGCAAGTATTGGATCACCTGATCGCAGTGAGGTTGAAACCTCGACTAAGAAAGACTTAGACAACTTAAAAGGTAATTGTATTCTGAGCATTCTGCTGATTTCCCTTTGATTTATTTTACTACATTTATTATTGTTTTAAAATGTTGGCATACTTAGAGCACATGGTAGCTCCCATAAATAACATTTAGCTGTTGTTGATGATGTTTTTTTTTTATAATTAGTAGCATCTGCTTAAATGATGTGTGAATGAAATAATGTATGCACGGTGTGATACCATACGGGCAGAATGTGAGACGGGCTTCCTAACCCTTTTAAAGTACAGTTCGTTGGTATTATAAACTAATCGAAGGTCTGTTAGCTACTCGATGATCTACTAGATACTTGAAAATCAGATAGTTACAAATATATTAACAATTGCTATTTTCGTACTTAAAGAATCTGTTAGCGATACATTAAACTTTTGGCTACTCGGAGATCTATTAAACCGCTCAGTTATCTACTTTCACAGGAAAGGGTAAAACCGACATACTGTCATATTTCTTCTTCCTCTTCTTCTTCTTCTTCTTCTTCTTCTTCTTCTTCTTCTTCTTCTTCTTCTTCTTCTGCTGCTGCTGCTGCTTCTTCTGCTTCTTCTTCTTCTTCGTCGTCTTCTTCTTCTTCTTTTTCTTCTTCTTCTTCTTCTTCTTCTTCTTCTTCTTCTTCTTCTTCTTCTTCTTCTTCTTCTTCTTCTTCTTCTTCTTCTTCTTCATCATGTTCACTGACTGTAAACTCCAGTGGAAAGTTAAGAGTTCATCACCTTTGGACTTTAGTCTCGTTCCAGAACCTGGGATCTTATTTATCTGTATACTCATAACTTGTCTGTTAGATACAAAATACCCAGTATAAACTGCATACATAAAAAGAGTCCACCACGTCCAACCTACTATCTGTGGACAGGCTTTCTTATAGTGTAAGGTTATATTTACGGTCTTGGATAACTGTGCCATATTCATGGTTAAATTATTCGCCACCAGGTAGAACTGAAAAGGACTGGCTACCAACAGCCCTTATAACAGCGGCTCTCAACCTGTGGGTCTCGACACCTTTTGGGGTCGAATGACCCTTTAACAGGAATCGCAAAAGACCATCGAAAACACATATAAAGAAGAGGAAACCTAGGTTATTTTAACTGCTATGTCGTCGTAAGTTCACAGCGAGTTAAGAATGTGATACATTAATATAACTGTCCTGTTCTAAATTTACTATAAGGGTCCTAAATCTAGATTACTCAAAAAGCCAAACAGTAAGTTCAACGTAAACTATCTTGCGTTAAGTTAATTTAAACTAACCGTTCTCGTAAATCTCAAATGATCCAACTCGTTTGGTTTAAAACTGAATTAACTTCCCAATGGCACACATAAACTATAGTCTCAGAGATAAATCCATGTCTGAAGTTCTGGATACACATGCGAACAGGCCAGTTCCAAACATTCTATTGTTGTCGCCAAGAACCAGCTAGATAGCTTTTCAGGTAGCAGTGATAACTGACGCGAGAATAACAAAGCGACAACTTAATCCCTCAACGCAGAGGGACAAGGCTTAAACTGGTGCAGTGCGAACGAGCGACTGGTTAAAGCGGTCCGCAGGGGAGAGGTGTGAGAGGGAAAGCGTCCCTCAAATTCCAGAGCACTCGACCCTGCCCTCGAATTCTAGTCCTTCTGGAATGCATGCATAGTTGTGATTAAACAGGTAGATTGTTGATTGTGGTGACATTGCTATTGTGGTGTATTCCGATGTGCTACGTCGTAAAATGAAAAGACTGGCTAGGCTTTCGACATATACTACGTCATTAGACAATAATCTGATGTACTGTATTCAGTTGTATTCGCATAAAGAAAATGTAAAATGTAAATTTAAAGTCGGGAGATGTGAACCAGCGTCACTGCACACGGTTATAAACCATAAGTGCTCTGCAACCAGTACAAACAGTTGATAGGAAACTGTCCGCCTGTGTCGCCATCCGCACGTAACTCCGTAGCTACAGCGACGTTCCTCCATTTACCCTAGAGTGTTACCTTTGGTACCCATTACCTAGAGGCTGGGTGAACCCCGGGTAACCACCCGGTTTCAAACACCGGACCTGGTGTGCAGCGAGTCGCAGCTG
>CAJHNH020000567.1:167500-205000 GCA_905116865.2 Candidula unifasciata
TTACTGTAAACAGTGGACGAGCCAAGGGCCAGGCTGATACAGTCGCAGGAAAGGTTACTGTAAACAGTGGACTTGCCAAGGGCCAGGCTGTTACAGCTGCAGGAAAAGTTACTGTGAATGATGGACGAGCCAAGGGCCAAGATGATACAGTCGCAGGAAAGGTTACTGTAAATGGTGGACGAGCCAAGGGGGAGGCTGATAAAGTTGCAGGTAAGGTTACTGTGAATGGTGAACGAGCCAAGGGCCAGGCTGATAAAGTTACAGGTAAGGTAACTGTAAACAGTGGACGAGCCAAGGGCCAGACTGATAAAGTTACAGGTAAGGATATTGTAAACAGTGGACGAGCCAAGGGTCAGGCTGATAAAGTTGCAGGTCAGGTTACTGTAAACAGTGGACGAGCCAAGGGCCAGACTGATAAAGTTACAGGTAAGGATATTGTAAACAGTGGACGAGCCAAGGGCCAGGCTGATAAAGTTGCAGGTCAGGTTACTGTAAACAGTGGACGAGCCAAGGGCCAGGCTGATAAAGTTGCAGGTCAGGTTACTGTGAATGGTGAACGAGCCAGGGCCAAGATGATACAGTCGCAGGAAAGGTTACTGAGAATGGTGAACGAGCCAAGGGCCAGGCTGATAAAGTTGCAGGTCAGGTTACTGTAAACAGTGAACGAGCCAAAAAGGGCCAGGCTGATAAAGTTGCAGGCAAGGTTACTGTGAATGGTGAACGAGCCAAGGGCCAGGCTGATAAAGTTGCAGGTCAGGTTACTGTAAACAGTGAACGAGCCAAAAAGGGCCAAGCTGATACAGTTGCAGGTAAGGTCACTGTGAATGCTGGACGAGTCAAGGACCAGGCTGATATATTGAATGTTTTGCGAGAAGTGAGAACTTGGCAAGAACCCAGTGACTGTAAATATTCTTTCTTCTTCTTCTTCTTCTTCTTCTTCTTCTTCTTCTTCTTCTTCTTCTTCTTCTTCTTCTTCTTCTTCTTCTTCTTCTTCTTCTTCTTCTTCTCCTTCTTCTTCTTCTTCTTCTTCTTCTTCTTCTTCTCCTTCTTCTTCTTTTCTTTTTATTTTCTTCTTCTTCTTCTTCTTCTTTTTCTTCTTTTTCTTCTTCTTCTTCTTCTTCTTTTTCTTCTTCTTCTTCTTCTTCTTCTTCTTCTTCTTCTTCTTCTTCTTCTTCTTCTTCTTCTTCTTCTTCTTCTTATTCTTCTTTCTTCTTCTTCTCCTTCTTCTTCTTCTTCTTCTTCTTCCCTTCTTCTTCTTCTTCTTCTTCTTCTTCTTCTTCTTCTTCTTCTTCTTCTTCTTCTTCTTCTTCTTCTTCTTCTTCTTCTTTTCTTCTTCTTCTTCTTCTTCTTTGTTTACTTCCTCTTCTTCTTATTCCTCTTCTTCTTTTTCTTCTTCTTCTTCTTCTTCTTCTTCTTCTTCTTCTTCTTCTTCTTCTTCTTCTTCTTTGTTTACTTCCTCTTCTTCTTATTCCTCTTCTTCTTTTTCTTCTTCTTCTTCTTCTTCTTCTTCTTCTTCTTCTTCTTCTTCTTCTTCTTCTTCTTCTTCTTCTTCTTCTTCTTCTTCCCCTTTTTCTTCTTTTCTTCTTCTTCTTCTTCTTCTTCTTCTTCTTCTTCTTCTTCTTCTTCTTCTTCTTCTTCTTCTTCTTCTTCTTCTTCTTCTTCTTCTTCTTCTTCTTCTTCTTCTTCTTCTTCTTCTTCTTCTTCTTCTTCTTCTTCTTCTTCTTCTTCTTCTTCTTTGTTTACTTCCTCTTCTTCTTATTCCTCTTCTTCTTTTTCTTCTTCTTCTTCTTCTTTTTCTTCTTCTTCTTCTTCTTCTTCTTCTTCTTCTTCTTCTTCTTCTTCTTCTTCTTCTTCTTCTTCTTCTTCTTCTTCTTCTTCTTCTTCTTCTTCTTCTTCTTCTTCTGCTTCTTCTTCTTCTTCTTGTTTCCTCTGGTAATGGGACACAATTAATGCAGTCAACAACGTCCAGCCGCCGTGGAGGCAGAAATTCAGGTCTTGATTTTCCAGAATTTATTAGATGGAGATACAGTCATTTACACAGACAGGTGTGTCATTTGCTACGCGAGAAGCTCGTGGGCGTTTGAGACTCAGGTTAAAGAGATTGGGAATCAAGATTCTGCTGCTTTCGCCTTGACCACAAGTAGTCTGACAATAGAGGTCATGGAGGAGGAGCAAAGCACTAATATGGCTGGAAACATAAGACTTTCAACCGCGCCTGTTTTCTACGTGACTGAATGAATTTGCCCAGGAATACAGAGATGGACTAGGTTTGAAGACAGTGGTTGGTGTACCGAAGACAGTGTTTGGTGTACCGAAGGCAGTGGTTGGCGTACCGAAGACAGTGGTTGGTGTACCGAAGACAGTGGTTGGTGTACCGAAGACAGTGGTTGGTGTACCGAAGACAGTGGTTGGTGTACCGAAGACAGTGGTTGGTGTACCGAGGACAGTGATTGGTGTACCGAAGACAGTGGTTGGTGTACCGAAGACAGTGGTTGGTGTACCGAAGTCAGTGGTTGGTGTACCGAAGACAGTGGTTGGTGTACCGAAGACAGTGGTTGGTGTACCGAAGACAGTGGTTGGTGTATCTGAGGCGGTCTCGGCTGTCAAAGATCAGTGTCATTTGCGTGCCGATTCATAAACCCTGGCTTAGACCTCAGGATCGCTGGAATATTGGGGCTTGGGAAATTATAGTCTACTCTCGTCATTGTGGAGAAAACAAGAACAGACCCATTGCCTCCCCATCAGGCATGTCGTAACAGTCAACTAACTAAGGAGTTCCTTCAAAATCGGAGTGACTGTAAATATTTAACTATGATCAAACTGCAAGAACTGCAAAAAGAGGGGATGTGATCAAAGAAGCACACTACACAGGAAACCAAAGAATTAAAAAACAAACTCAGAACTGGTAGGTCATCTGCTAGACGCTGTGGGATTTACTCAAGAGGGAATCCGAGCACTTAAGGACTAAATGGTGCGGTGTGCAATGAGGATAATCTGTCGACGAACTAACTCACTAACTAACCAATGGATGGATACTTAATCCCCACTGGCACGTTTACCATCCAGTTATGTCTTACCACACACCCGTATGTTGCCTGTCCTTTAAAAGTTGGAGGTGGTGTTTTCAGGAGTTTCCCTTTATTGAGTATCAGACGATGACGGCTTTTCTCACATCATCCAGCAGAGTCTCCTGGAGGGCTACATTGGCAAGAGAAGACAACTTAAAATTAAACTTTTAAGTATCTACATACCTTCTTTAATAACTTCACAGTTTTTAGCCGACTTTTCTAGATAATTGCCGCAGCCACCCTGGCATACGCTCATGGCACCCCGGGGTGCCTCGACACACAGTTTGAGAACCACTGTGTTAACGCATTGTTAGCCCGACCTGATGACGTAAGCAGCAGGTCCCGTCAGCTGGACCCGGTCCTGGCACCAGCTTCCCACAGGAATATTTTTGCTCGAGCAATGACGCGTGTTTGGGAATGAACAGTAAAATAGGTTGGATGAACCACGACCGGCTCCAGCTGACGGGCCGTGCTGCTAACGTCACCGGGTCGGGCTAACGATGCGTTAAAGCAGCAGTTCTCAAACTGGGTGCCGAAACACACTGAGGTGCCGTTAGTATTCGCTAGGGGAGCCGCGGAAATAATCAAGTAAAGTCGGCTAAAAATTGTGAAATTTTTAAAGAAGGAATGTAGATACTTGAAAGTTAAAAATCTAAGTTGTCCTTCCTAGCCACGGTCGAAAATAGTTTATTTATTGTTTTAGAACCACCGCGTTAACGCATCTTTAGCCCGACCTGGTGACGTCAGCAGCACGGCCTGTCAACTAAAGCCGGTCTTGGATGAACTGACCCTACCGGGCGGTGTACTTCAGCGTTTCTTAACCTGCGTGCCGCGACCCTTTTTGGGGGTCGAACGACCCTTTCAAATGGGTCGCTGAAGACCATCGGAAAGCGATTGACCTTACGAAGGAAAATAATTGTTTGTGGGTCGTCACAACATGAGGAAACTGTATTAAAGGGTCGAGGCATTAGAAAGGTTGAGAGCCACTGGTGTACTGCAACTGCACAAGACAGATATTGGACTAAGTAATAAATAACATGGAAAATACTGAAAACCCGTTACCTGGAGAAAATGATGCAGCGGGGATTGTCTGCTGGCTATAGGGCGCCACTTGAGACTTTAAGAAAAAAGCAAGACGAGTAGTTAACCAAATGTTTTCTTCTTCTTCGCGTTCACCGACTGAAAACTCCAACAGAAATTGATGGTTGTTTGTCCACTTCTGGACTTTAGTCTTGTTCCAGAGCTTGAGTTTTGCGTGCACATCCATTTTACAGATCTGGTCGGTGTGTATGTAGACTGTTGGTTCCTCACATCTTCGGCAGATGCACTCCGACTGCGAAAGACACGCACCTAATTGGTCGTCTCCTACGACATGCTTGTTGGTCGCAGTGGATCTATTACTTTTGCCTCCAAAATGGGGTCCCGGAACCCATACAGGGAGAATGAGAGGTGTAAACTGTGAGCTTTATAAATGACACTACAGTACAGGGAGGAAGTACTAATGAAAGAAGGATACACCTAACCACCATATGGAAATAACAAAGCACTGGGTATAAATATCATATTGGATCAAAAGACAAGATTATACCAACACACACATCCATTCTGTGACTTACAATTCACACAGCTTATCTCACAAAAGCAATCTAAATCCCAATTATAATCACAGAAGGCTTTACATTTATGTTTCATTCTTTATGTATCTTCTTTTACCCCACTAGGACATCACACAAGCGATAAACACCCGGCGACACACTGTGCCACCATGCGGATGAGGATCACCCGTGGAGAGGTCCCAGAAACCGCGTTCAGCCATTAGACCATACTTATGGCCGGGCTATATTGCGACCCCTGACAAAAGCCAGAGTAGGGCTTCAAATAACGAAAAATTGCATCTCATAAGGAGACGACTGGATATATGTATATATGAAAAATTACTGACTTTGTGCTCACTTAAAAACAAAAGTTTGTTTCGTATCCTTTTCGGACATTGCAGAACCAACCCCAGCAATTTTTTGTTTTCCTTTGTTCAAGATTTTGCTAGACAATTTTGTCTTCAGTACTTCATCATTGCTTTCTTAAAGGGCCAGCTCTCGATACCACTGTCCAAGGCATATCAAGGCGGTCTGATGTCAAATCGCCAGCAGCTAGAATCGAGCAAAGCATCTCGGAATTCAAACTACGTTTGCAACGCTTGAGACCAACCAATGCCTTGACAAGCATAATTTCATCTGTGAATATACATATTCTTCAGCAATGGAACATACGCACTGATATGTTTTCAAAACAGTCGCAAAAACTAAGAATATATTCTCTTCTTTTTTCTTCTTCTGCCTTTCTATCCCCCAATGGAGCATAGGCCCTGAACCAACTCACGCCAAGTCGTTCTATCCTTCGCCATTGCATGGAGCTCTCCCCATGTCCTCCCCATCTTTCTAACTTCATTCTCCAGCTCTCTTCTCCGTGTTTTTTTTTTTTTTTTTTTTGGGCCATCCTTTATTTCTATGCCACTGTGGGTTCCAATGCAAAGACATTCTGGTTATGCTATTCTCCTATTTTCTCAGTGTGTGTCCAATCCAGCGCCAGCGTCTTTTACTCACATCTTATTCCACTGGAGCACGTTTAGTTCTCTCCCAAAGCTCTATATTAATTATTCTATCATACCATTTAATTCCCTCTATTCAGCGCAGGCACCAGTTAATATATTATTTTAATATAAATGGTTTCCATAAAAAAAAAGACACTTTTGAGACACGCTGCTGACTGACTGACCGACTTTCTACCCCACCAGGACATCACACAAGCGATAAACACCCGATGACACAATGTGCCACCATGTGGATGAGGATAACCGTGGCGAGGTCACAGAAACCGAGTTCAGCCATTAGGCCATATTTATGGCCTGGCTATATTGCGGCCCCCGGCAAGAGTCACGGTGGGGCTTCAAATAAAGAAAAATGTCATCCTAAAAAAGACGGTAAATGATTTACAACACACGCTGTTGTATAGTTTGTCCTTTTATCTCACTACTTCTTTCTCTAAATGCCGATCAGTTCTTGTAAGTTCGTTTATTATATCTATGTCCTTAAGGCAGCGGTTCTCAACTTATGTGTAACGAACCTTTTGTGGGTCGAAAAACCTTTTCCCAAGGGTCGCCGAAGACCATCGGAAAGCATATTCACTGAAGTTATGAAGTAGCAACGAAAATAATTTCATGGCTAGGAGTCGCCACAACACGAGGAACTGTATCAAAGGGTCGCGGCATTAGAAAGGTTGAGATCCGCTGCCGTTAGGGGTTCCCCGTCTGTTTGGTAGTCTGGTAGTCTTAGTTTCAGCTTCATAGCAAACGGGTTACCACATCTTAGCTCCGGTCCTGTGCCAACGAAAAACACACAGAATGTTCATTTTAATCTCTTGTGGAAAGATCGACAGACTGCTGTCTCAGCATATCTAGCATACACACGCATTAAAGCATACGGTAGCCATCCAAAGTGCTAACACAAACAGTCCGACATTAGAAATGCAGTTCATCACTGATGGTAGCAGAAGTCACCAACATATCAGCAGTTTCCCACGCGATCGATTTTAATCACATACGGGCACCACAAACATTGGGCCAACAGGCATCGCGCCATTTTCAGGAATCTACAATTCACACCACTACGTTGGTCACAGTCGAAAAAACATTCCAAACGGAATCAGCAGCTCACAGTGTTACACCATGCATTTAACTCAGATGCTGGGCGACGAAACTATATCCAGTCTACAAATGGAACAAAAAATGTACCTCGGTTTTAAACAGTGCCCCTGCCTAGCGTTCATTTTGACCGTCTGTTTACTTCTGTGTACTACATACGTCACATTGGAACCTACTAATCATTTCGGTGCTTTATTAATATCCTACCCTAAACAGGGAAAATCCACAGGTCACGGGATAGTCTAATATTTCAGGGGGTGGTAGATAGGCTGCATGCCGTCGTGGGACCTAGGCTGCACTATCTCGTGGGACGTAGGTAGGTTGGGGTTAGTGCCAGTTCTAGATGTTCTGGGGTCGTTAAAAGCATCAGACAGCCGGGAAACCCAGTCTTACCACCCTCTAAAATGTTGGATTATCATGTGACGTAATCTGGGGAAGGATATTAATAAAGTACCATCATTTCTCTTCTTTAAATGTTCGTTTTATGCAAGAAACAAACATCGCGGTCTGGTGTTTGTATTTGTTATTCGACATGTGTTTGGCTGATACAAATTTCTATAACTTATGGTGCTATTTCAGTGGTTTGGTTTGAATTATCTCCATATTCCATACTTTCTGGATGCAGACTGTATGATATACCTGGGTTACGATGACGTCTTTCTAGAAGTGTCACGTGATCAATGCGTATTGGTAAACTTGCTTCAGCAGCGAGGCCGCTCATGTCACTTGCACATGACCGGTTTGATTCTAGGCCTGGTAACTAGACATTTTCATTTGTTGTTGTCTAGTGGGTCCAATTTCTCTATAATTCTTTATATGTGTGCCGATCAATGAGTTAGTAACAAGTAAAGTAAAGGATTTTTTCTTCGCCTTTAGGTGTATTGGGCTTATAGGGCTAGACCCTAGATTTTATAGACCAATCGGCACTTGGTTTGTAATGTGTTCAGCATCACATCGGTCGCCTTTACTTTCCAGGACTACACCTGGTAACCACTCAAGGCTGGGTCGACCTGTAAGCCAAAGTCATTTTTGAAAGTAAGTCCCACTTCGTGGGAACCCAAACTCACGACCTTCCGATCCGCAGGCTACACCAGTACGAATCCTTCCGATCGTATCTGCATTTCTTTTGTATTTCACGATAGTCATTCCTCGGCATCTGTGGCTTGGGCGTTGCGAACACGCTTCGTAATGCCGGGGTGCTGGGTTCGATCCCAGCTGCGGAAGATTTGTCTTGCGTTGGTTTTGACAGTGGTACCGAGAGCTGACTGTTGAGTGAACAGTGGCAAACTACTGAGCGGAAAATGTGTCTAGAAAAACCACAACAGCCAACATCTGACCAATCGCCGTCCCCATGTCAGACTAATTTTTTGGTATTTTGAAGCGCCACCCTGGCTGTTGCCGGGAGCCCTAATATAACCTAACGGGGTTTTTGGGACATATCCAGGGGTAAACCTCATCCGAATGGTGTCACTTTGTGTCTCTGGGTGCTTATCGACCAGTGTGATGTCCTGGTGGGGTAAAAAGTCAGTCAGTCAACAGCCAAACAAATGTTGGTGTTGGTTCTACAACATTAAAGTGGTGGTAGATTAAGCGTATTGTTTTGGTGAGGGTTAAGTAAATGCGCGAAAACCTTGGCCCTGGAAGAAACGCGCTAAAGCATAAAAAACATATAAAAACAATGCGCTTAATCTAAAATATATATATATATATATCCTCTAACACCAAGAGTAGACAAAAGAAGCAACAGAAGAAGAAGAAGTACATGAAGAAAAAGAAGAAGAAAAAAAAAATATATATATATATATATAAATGATTATTTATTATTTTGAGTGCTCACTGGTCGATACAAAATATGGGGTTAACGTCATATGCCCGTCGCTTTTCAATGGGCGGTAACAACTTCTTTGGTCAAAATAACAAACTCAACACAATAGAACTCATAAAACATTACAACAGTCACCATCACAAGTTCATGCGCACATCGGAAATACTTCCGCCCTTAGTGAGTAATCACAGAAATGAGTGCATGACTCTATAAATACCACACAGATGAGGTAATCTCTCACCATGCTCTCGTTCAGCAAGCCATGTAGTTTTGCATGACTGGCGGACGGGTGGGCGGGGTTCAGGGGCATCGCCAGAAAGTAATTTTTACGCTGTGGGGGTATGGGGGCGGGGAGGGGGGGTGAGAGTGGGGGTTATAGAGAGTCATCCGCCTTACAAATGTTCTAGGTGACTCAAGGGACTACAGCTTTGATCAGGTGCACGCCGGGCTCGCTAGCTCAGCTGGGTTAAACCTGACTGCGCGGCGACCGGGTGACGAACGTCTTGAGGTCCGAGTTCACGCCTGGGTGTAGGCAAAACAAAAAGCCACATTTATCCTAGATTTACAGTATCTGTCATGGAATCAAGACCGAAGGGCTGCGATATCCACAGTACCAAGCCAAAGGGTTAGGAACTCATGGTTTCTGGATATTTGGAAAAAAAAATCAGATGCATAAATATATATCCCTGTTAACACGAACCCGATTAAGAAGAATACCCAGTTAATAAAAACTCGCTTAGGAAGAATACCCAGTTAACACGAACTCGTTTAAAAAGAACATTCAGTTAACACGAACTCATTTTTTGTCCAGGCAGAGATGTATTATGTCTTGAACCCGGTTGGCTGTACTGGTTCCAAAAGAGACACACAGTTTCATCATTAGTGATTTGTAGTGTACAGAAGTAATGGTGGTATCAAAGAAACGAATTATTCATAAGTGTGTAATAAAAGTTGATGGTGTTTTTGTAGGACAAGTACAGAAATGTATGCATCTGGGCACATGGATAACATCAGATGGAAGATGCATAACTGAGATGAGAAATAGAATAGGACAGGCAAAAACAGCATTTTATAAAATGAAAAACATCTGGTGCAAAATATCATTGTCGTTGAGAGTTAAAAAAAGAATTCTTGCTTGCTACATACATCCAGTTTTAACATATGGCTGTGAATCCTGGACAATCGGTAGGCAGGCCAAACAATTTATGGAGACCTCGGAGATTTGGTTTTACAGAAGAATACCTTGAACAGCCAAAAAGAGCAACCAAGAGGTTTTGAAAGAGGCGGGAGCCCGAAGACAACTTATCACAGACATCAGAAGGAGACAGTCATCATTTTTCGGCCATGTTATGAGAAGAGGAAAAATAGAACATGTTGTGACCACTGGAAAGATATGTGGAAGGAGAGATAGAGGAAGACAACGAGAGAAGATGCTTGACAGTCTTGTTGCATGGCATGGAGGTGTGTCGGCACACGAACTGATACATGCTGCAAGAGATCGCAGATTATGGAGAGGCATGATCGCCCATGCCAGTCGACAAGGCACCTGATGATGATGATGAGTGAAGCAAACAAAGCTGACAAGTCTCTCTTATCTTAGACAGGTTACAACAGGTGATAGCAGAAAGAGAGACATAAATCAAAATAGAACAGGCACGGCTAAAACAATCTTTAAAAAGATGCGAGAATTACTGAGAGCTAGAGAGATACACAACCTCACGCCTTTCTGGAGCTATTTATAAGAGCCTTTATTGTTATATTTTAATAGCACTTATTTACCTTCGAAATGACATATAATTCTATAAAATATGTCGCAAATTAATGAAACTGGTGTTAAAAGCGCTATAGTGTCGAAATATACGTGCGATATTAACGGCATTGCGGAACACCCCCGTAACCTTGTGCGAAAGTCAGTGATCTCGGGAAACTTCTAATCAGAAGTGAGCTAGGGTGTAAATGGGCAGGGTCTGAAGAGACTAACATCAGTCTCACCTTTAAATCAAAGAGAATCGTTGAACCGGATCTTAGATCTCAGTCCGAAAGAAAGAAAGAAACTCCTAGATACTTGATCATCTAAGTGAGAAGTTTTAAACAGAACAGCCACATTGGCGGCACAAAGTATTATCCTAGTGTCATCGCTCTCTTAACGCATGGGTCCATTAGGCACTTCTCTGGGGGTCTCACGAGTATAGGGGTCCCATGTTAATCTGTGTGTTTCCCCTGTGGGTTACGGAGCCCAGTTGTTGTCGTAAAAGTCAACTAATTGGGAGCTTCCTTCGAAGTCGGAGTGCATCTGCCTGAGAGGCAAGGAACAAACGGATGTACACGCAAAAATCAGGTTCGGGAACAGAGCTAGAGTTTAGAAGTGGATGAACAACCAGAACTTTCCGCTGGAGCTTACAGCCGGTGAAAGCGAAGAAGAAGAATCTGTGTATGCCAGGTTGCTTGCCATAAATAAAAAATGTCATTCCTGTGACTGGTTGTCGTTGTAGCTCTAGCACACTGGCTTGCCCCAGGGCCCATATACTGTTAAGACGGCTCATCTTGATGTAATTTGCTGTCCTATGTGGGTAAGAGAGTCACACGATCAGACAAATATACCCACGTAAAGAGTGATATGGGGAAGGATCTGTTGGGGTTAATAACAGACAGAGATCCCCGTGTGGTTCCGGGGCCCTGTTATATAGAAAACAAGAACAAACCCACTGCCTACTCACAAGCATGTCATAAAAGTCGACTAACTGGGAGCTTCCTTTAAGTCGTAGTGCATCTGCCTGAGACAAGGAACTAACAGTATGCATACAAATAGGTCAGATCTGTAAAACGGATGCGCATGCAACACTCAGGTTCTGGAACAGGACCAGCCCAAAGGTAGACGAACAACCAGAGCTTTCCACCGGAGTTTACAGCCGGTGAACGTAAAAAAAAGTAGAAGAAGAACAGGCAGCGAGAAAAGAGGAGTAGTAAGGGGAGAAAGTAGAAATATAACTGGTTTTAAAAGAAAACAAACACGACACAACTTACGTCGTTTGTCAAAGTCACCGCACCTTGACTACTTAAGTGGTGACCCGTCAAGCTGCTATGTCCCTTGATCAGTGACCCTCCACTTCCGGGCGTGTGAGAAGATATAATCCAGGTCCCAGATTCGGCAGGACTAGAGGCTGAACGCTGATGTGTCGCTGTATTGTCACCAGATGACTTTTTCTTGTCATCTTCAGTTCGTTGTCCCTTGTCTGAGGAGGAATCGCACGGGATGCATACATCACTGTGACTACTGGTACCACTTGTTGACACATGCTGGTTGCCATGGAAATCCAAAGATTTAGAATAATACTGAAATTCAGAAGAAACATTTGAGTTATCTGTTTCTGCCACCGGGCGTTGATCACTTCTGCATGTTAGGTCATCCTGACTGCGGGTCACCAACCGGACCTTGACCCACATCTCGTCTTCGCTGTCAGGGCTCGCGAACCCCGGGGGTGGAGAGATGATCAGAGAATCGTTTGGGTAACTTTTCCTGGTCAATTTATGTTTACTGTCACGACGTGATGGTTTGCTTTCTGAGCCACTGAAGATGTCCCTCAGCTCGCTGTCTGTATAAGATCGGTCACTTGTAGAAACATCTTCACCCTTATCTTCTTCAAATATTTCCAGGTCCGATGATGGGGAGCTGAAGTCACCTGTAAAAACAGGTGAACAAAGAGGCTCCTTGGAGGACAAGTGTTTGGGTTGTGTCTGATGTGACTGACAAGGAAAGGGTGCCCTGTTTATTTGCAGGGGACTACTGCTAATCTTCGACAAGATTTGAGAGCTATTCTCTCTACTATGATCTTCGAAACGATCCAAACTTCCAACAAGGCAACGTTTCTCTAAAAGATGAGAATAGTTTCTTGTATCATAATAATCAAAAGGACCCGATAACTTTCTTCTGTGTGGCTTATCCAATGCATTAAAACTTGTTGCAGCACGAAGTTCGTCAGAATCATTATATTTCCCCCTTTGATATCTTTCCAAGGCATGACCGCTTTCTGTCAAGCAACATTCACCATTCAATGAACCATACATCTGTCGCATATGAACATCTTCCGATGAGCATTTTGTGGAGCGAAAAGGATCTAACGGATCCGAACTTTTCCTCTGAGGGAGGCCAAATAAGCGATCATTATCAGAGACAGAACAATAATAACACCCTCTATGATGAGGATGACACTGGTGGTGGCAATGGCAAGGTCGGAAAGATCGACGCCATGCAACCATGTGGTCTAGCTGTAGCACAGGACAAACATCTGGTTCAGAAGCACATCGATGATGGCGATGATAATGCTGATGACGATGTTCGTGGTGATCACAGTGATGTATAGTTAGTGAACATCTAGACATCCTCTCTGTACAATGATGGCATTCTTCCTCTCTCACTCCGATACTCGATCCTAAAATTAGACTATCCCGATCAGTATCCAGAAGTTTCTGGAGGTCTGTGGGGTGTGGCTGTGTTTTGGCCCTAAGTGGTGTTGCCTTGAAGCTCTCATCCCATAATAAATTATCATCTTTTTGACCTGAACCTTCTAACAATTCGTTCTTTTCTTTTGAAATCAATATATTATGTAACAGCTCATCATCCTTACCCTCTACATCCTCGAAAACATACAAATCCTCCACCTCAGTAACACAATCAGACGAGGATTTCCTTAAATCCTCCTTTAGGTTTGGTGCCGACAATTCCCATCTCGCAAATCCTTGTTTTGCTGTATTACCCTTTTCCAGAACTTTCCTTCGGTTCGCCTTTCTAAGAGATAGCCCAGCATTCCCGCTGCCCAAATCATCAGCCCCCTTCTGATTAATTCGGTTTTCTCTGCTGCTTCCTTTGGGTGGCTTGCTGGCTTTTTCTTCAAATTTTCTCTCTGGAGTTTTTTGAAGAGCCAAATTCGGCGGTCGCTGGTGTTTTGTGTTGAACGACGGTTGAGCGTCTGTTTGTACAGAACCTTCACTTGGCACACCTCCATTGATAACCTGGTCGATTTCAATCTGTAGATGAGAAAAAATGACACACATTAAACAAAGCACATATATCCTTACAACGCGTCTTTAGATTTATAATAATAATAATAATAATAATAATAATAATAATAATAATAATAATAATAATAATGCCAGTAGCAGCAGCAGTAGTAGTAGTAATATTAGTAGTAGTGGTAGTAGTAGTAGTAGTAGTAGTAGTAGTGGCAGTAGTAGTAGTAGTAGTAGTAGTAGTAGTAATAGTAGTAGTAGTAGTAATAGTAATAGTAATAGTAGTAGTAGTAGTAGTAGTAGTAGTAGTAGTAGTAGTAGTTGTTGTTGTTATTGTAGTAGTAGCAGTAGTAGTGATATTAGTAGTAGTAGTAGAAGTAATATTAGTACTAGTAGTAGTAGTAGTAGTAGTAATATTAGTACTATTAGTAGTAGTAGTAGTAATATTAGTACTAATAGTGGTGGTAGTAGTAGTAGTAGTAGTAGTAGTAGTAGTAGTAGTAGTAGTAGTAGTAGTAGTAGTAGTAGTAGTAGTAGTGGGAATATTAGTAGTACAAGTAGTAGTAGTAGTAGTAGTAGTAGTAGTAGTAGTAGTAGTAGTAGTAGTAGTAGTAGTAGTAGTAATAGTAATAGTAATAGTAGTAGTAGTAGTAGTAGTAGTAGTAGTAGTAGTAGTAGTAGTAGTAGTAGTAGTAGTAGTAGTAGTAGTAGTAGTAATAGTAGTAGTAGTAGTAGTAGTAGTAGTGGTAGTAGTAGTAGTAGTAGTAGTAGTAGTAGTAGTAGTAGTAGTAGTAGTAGTAGTAGTACATAATGTAAACTCGATGAATTAACTTTACACAAACAGACGAGGAATCTCAAAAAGGCGAACAGGAAAGAACATCTACTGATACAATCTAGCGTTTTGACCAGTCTTTATCAAGTGTGAGATGCTATGGTGTAGCGACTAGACACTCGCCTGCGGATTCGAAGGTTGTGGGTTCAAGTCCGGATGGTGCTGCAATTTTGTCAAAAATGACCTTGGCTTCCAGGTCGACCTAGCCCTAAAGGATACCAGGTAAAAGTCCTGTGAAGTAAAGGCGACCGGCACGATGCTGATCACATAACTCAGTCTATAAAATGTAAGTGTCTGTGTTTAAACCCAAAACGTCAAAAGGTGTGAAAAGGGTCCCATACTCATCTTTTTGGTTTGTTGTTGACTTTATCAGCTAATAAAACAAGGACCCCAAGCCACCATCGCAAATAGCAGAGTTATATAGGGAAGCAAATAGTTTGAAGAGCCGTTGCGAATGTTAAAGGTTCAATTAAGAAGCGATATCACAACACTCGGGACACTCCTATTAGCGCTCCATCCCCATCTTCAGCAGCAAGCGAAGAGTTCTAACTCCAATAGCACCAGTAACTGTCTCATTGTATATCAGTCTCGCCTTTTTCTTGAGTGTCGAGCGTCGGCCAGATCTCCTGGTAACTCCTCGCAGCGCCATTCTCCTCACACCGTAATCATCTATTTGTACCTCTGCACTGTTCACTCTTGCGAAACGAAGAGTAAACAAAGGAACAGAGAAAATGGAATGAAATAAAGTACAGTAAATATATATCTAAGAGGAGAAATACTGACATCTTGAAAGATCTGAATATCAAGGAAGATTGGTTAATAAACAGCATCCTGTCTCGGAAGCTGAAATATTTTGGTCATAGTAAGCGCCCCAACGGATTGGAAAAATTTATAGCAGAAGGCATGGTACCAGGAAGGAGTGGCAGGGGCCGGCCGACACGAAGATGGGCACAGGATATAAGTGACACCTTGAGTATGAAAGCACATGAGGCGGGAGAACTGGCGAGAGACCGAGTTTCTTTCAGGCAGACTGTGATGAGAGCAAAGTTCTGCAAAGGACCTGCTACATGATGATGATGAAATATATATCTTCTTCTTCGCGTTCACCGGCTGGTAACTCTGGCGGAAAGTTCTGGTTGTTCGTCTGCTTCGGAATTACAGTAGTGTTCCAGAACCTGAGTGTTGCGTGTGCATCAGTATCACAGATCTGACTGATCTGTAAGCAGACTGTTGGTTCCTTGCCTCTCAGGCAGATGCACTCCGACTTTGAAGGAAGCTCCCAATTAGTCGACTCTTACCACATGCTTTTGTGTAGGCGGTGGGTCTATTCTTGTTTTCCCTATAATAGAGCCCCGGAATCCACACAGGGAAGTAAACATACATATATAGGTTAGTTGCGTATCCTTTACAGGACGTTGCAGAACCAACCCCAACATATGTGGTTTTTATAGGCAAATTTACGTCCAGTAGTTTGCCATTGCTACTGGACGGTCGGCTTTCTTGATACCACAGTCGAAATCAACGTAAGGCCTGCAGCTGGGATCGAACCCGGCATCCCGGCATGACGAAGCGTTCACATCAACTTAGCCACAGAGCCGACATTTATATAAAACCCTCCAAAAACGTGTATGTGATACACAAATAGCGTGACAGTGATTACAATAGGTGTGGTTACATAGGAAAAGAGTACACGCTAAGAGGTAAAATGGCAGGTTCAATTACCTTCCGGGGCGTGGTGTTTTTCTCAGATTAGAGAAATGTGGACCAGGTTTTTCTCTTTAGGAACGTTGGTGGCTGGGAAGAAGCTTGTAGCGCAGTCGTTATAAATTGTTGTCTTGTGGTTTACGACTAGGCAGCGATGTGTGTGCCTGTTAGCCCAACACAACTAATTTCAGCAAATCTCTCATTCATAGCCTTTTACGACATACTTCTTATAGTGCAGTGGCTTTATTAATTTCGCCCCCCCCCCCCTTTCCACCAATGAATGGACTTAAATTAAGATATTTCTTCGTCTAATGTTCCACTTGTAGTGTTCCAGTATTTCTTAGCCTTTAAGTATGGGTTACTACCCGTGTGTCATGATGTTGATCCTTTGTTCAGACCTCAAACTTTACCATTTCAGATGTTTTAATTTATAATAAGTTGTATTTGCATCGTAAGCATGGAGCATCACCACGCAGGCCTGTCACAATGTTTAGGTTATCTTACACGTGGTCCTGCTACCAGCAGGCTGGACACCACCGTGACCCGATGAGCCACGATACAGATGGCAATCTATTAAGATTACATCTGGATTCGGGAAGACTTTTTAAAAGAGTTTTGGAGAGCGGCGATATCGATTACAGACCTGAAGGAAAGTTAACAGAATTGTGCTATTTATGCTCTGGACCCGTATACAAGACTCCTGCAACATGTCCACGTCGTGTGACCTAAATAATAGCTTAAGTAGATCTAAACAGAGATGGCAGGCAATCTCAGAGCTGGTGGCCGCTAGAGATGTAGTGTCCGTTCAGCCTCTGATAACCGTCAGCTCACACCACTGCAGGAGCGGCAAAGTTTTTAGAGAACTCATACACTAAGCGAAGAAGTTACGAAACGAAGAAGTTTTATGTGTCTTTCTATTCAGAATTAGATTGGTTCCAGTCATCGTGGAAGTTAGATTGACGTATGTGTCTTTCTATTCAGAATTAGATTGGTTCCAGTCATCACGGAAGTTAGATTGACGTTTAATTCGAACTGCATCTGTCAGACAAAAAAGCAAATGAGCAGGTGTGTAAAACAGATGCGCATCCAAGTCCTGAAACAAAGCCGGAGTCTAGCAATGGACGAACAACACAGACTTTCTGCTGGAGTTTACAGCAAGTGACCCAAACAAATAACAAAGAAAAAGTGTTAATTAGGGATGGTTGAGAAAGCAATTATAAAATCGAACTGAGCCTGGAGATGTGAATGAACGTTGAATTAAGAATCGACATCACATCACACGGGATGACGTTTCTTCATTCAAGATTCAACATTTAAAGTGCAGTAGTTTGCCACTGTTTCAACAGTCGGCGCTCCACATCAAACCACAACGGTCTGCTGCCAAGTCGACATGAGCTGAAATCGAACCAGGTATTTCGGAGTTGCGTAGCGCGTTCGCAATGCTCAAGTGACAAAGTCCGACACTTAATATAAAGTACATAATAAATCGCAGGGGTTCTTTCTTTAGAGATCGGGATGAACAGTGAAATGCTGAAAGAAATTTTACAAAAAAATATGAAAAACGGCATACTTCAGTCATTTAAAAAGATAATCTTCACCTTCACAAAAATGAAATTAAATGGAAAAACTTGACGGCAAGAAAGAAGAAAGCCGCTAGCGATAAAATGGAAGATAAAGTGAAGAAACGAACGAATGGTAATCTCAACAACCAAGATGAGACACAAACAGTGTCAGAGTTCCATTGCAGATAACCTCCGTTGTGAAGATGGCACACGCTTTATTGAGTTACAGTGCCTTCAAAGTCGGAGTACATCTGCATCAGAGGTGAGGAACTAACAGTCTGCATAAGCTAGAGCAGATCTTTAGAACGGCTGTGCACGCAAAACTCAAGTCCTGGAACAAGGTCGAAGTCCAGAAGTGGACGAACCGACAGAAGTGGACGAACCGCCAGAACTTTTGTTTTGAGTTTGCAGACAGTGAGCATAAGAAATGAAAACTGCGCTACAGTCGACTAACAGGAATAATTTTTTTTTTTATAATTTTGTAGCTATCTTACCTCGACCAGCTGAATGTAAGAATGCAGGGCAGCATAATCGTCTTCTGATTGGTTCATATTGGCAGTACCCAGGTGTTAGTATGTATCGACGCATTTACTGCTGATTCATGATTTCATTGTCTGTTTCCGGCACCGTAGACACGATCCATCTGTAGAAGCAGAAAAATTACTATATATATATATATATATATATATATATATATATATATATATATATATATATATATATATATATATATATATATATATATATATATTCATTTATTCATTCATTATCATGTAGTGCCATTATATGTCATATAGGGCTCCATTCTGTTCTATCCTTTGCCATCAGTTCAATATAATGGAGGGAATCCAGTGCAGCAGATTTGGCCTGTCTCATTATCGTTCGTCTTAGGGTTTCTTTTGGGCGTTCTCGCCTCCTTAAACGCTTTATTCCCCATTTTAATGCCCGTTTTGTGATTCTCTGCTGGTTTGCTCTTAGCATGTGCCCAATGCAGTGTCGTATTCTCTGTCTTATAACTGTTGATACTAAAAGTTGCCGAGACATTTCAATTTTTTTCACCCCTTTTGAATAAATCCCATTTTATTTTCATCATTTTTTTCTTAGACATATTTGTCAAATGTATTTACCTTTCCCTCTATGTTTTTGGTAGTTATCCAAATTTCACTTGTATATGTTAAAAGTGAAACAACATTACTAAAACTGAAAATACGTAACTTAGTTTTACAACTATACAATTTAGATAAGTGATTAAAAGGGATTATCATCACAGCACTCCGGACAGATCCATAGGTGCTCCGATCTCCTCAAAAGCTACACAAGTGTAAAACGACTGATGACGCCTGTTATGTGTTAGTTAATGAAACGTCTCGTCCCTTCAATGAAATGTTCATTTCTTGCAGCTCCAGGCTGCACCCCCATGCCCATCAGTCTGAACAGGGATACGGAGTCATGTCCCTTGGCGTGCTCCTCGGTACGGCAGCGCATGGCATTGATAACATCACATCTGTCCAGTCCTGGACCAGCCATGGCAACAGCAGAGTCAGCAAGATAGTCTGCACGCTCTTTACCTTGACCACCCACATGACCTGGCACAAAGATAAAGGTTAGGGCCGATATTCGTGAAGTGTTTATTGTTGCAATCCATTCTTGCCTGATAAATCCATCTTGAATTTTTGTAAGCATATTCATAGAGTCACTAAGAATGCATACGTGTGTGAACTTTTGAGTACCAAGCCATGCTAAAGCCCTTGTTACAGCCATAGCTTCCATTATAAGGCTACTAGGTGTTAATCGAGTCTTTACGTCCTTTTGAGGACGTAATTTTTTGTTATTTGAAGCCCCACTCTGGCTTTTGCCAGGGGCCGCAATATAGGCAGGCCATAAAAATGGCCAAATGTCTGAACGCGGTTTCTGGGACCTCTCCACGGTGATCCTCATCCACATGGTGGCACGTTGTGTCATCGGGTGTTTATCGCTTGTGTGATGTCCTAGTGGGGTAGAAAGTCACTCACTCACTCACGCTACTAGTTGTAACAGCAAAGGCTACACATACAATTTAGAGTTCCATGCTATGTTCAAGTGCTAAAAGCTGCTAATGCCGTGTCCTAATTTCTTTTATTATTGTATTTCCTTTAATAAAAACGAAATTATTACCTAAATTACAAAAAGATTTGTTACATTATATATATATATATATATATATATATATATATATACAACTGAAATTAAAATATTCAACGCTTAAAGACCATGTAACAAGTATAGTGTAATTTAACGTATGAATTCAGTAAACTGCATTTCATAATTACAGAAGAAACATTACAACAAATGCAGACACCTGTGCACCGTGAAATAAGTTGTCTCAATACACGAAATTCAAAAATAAATTGGTTTTCTTTTTCCTTAATTATATTCCTTTGACTTCTCCTTCTCCTCCTCGTCTTTTCTTTCATTCTTTCTTTCTTTATGTCTGTCTGTCTTTCTATCCGTCTTTTTTTTTCTGTCTGTCTGTCTGTCTTTCTTTTTTACTCTCACATTCATTCTTTCTTTCTTATTTTCTTATTTTCTTTCTTTCTTTCTTTCTTTCTTTCTTTTCTTTCTTTCTTTCTTTCTTTCTTTCTTTCTTTCTTTCTTTCTTTCTTTCTTTCTTTCTTTCTTTCTTTCTTTCTTTCTTTCTTTCTTTCTTTCTTTCTTTCTTTCTTTCTTTCTTTCTTTCTTTCTTTCTTTCTTTCTTTCTTTCTTTCTTTCTTTCTTTCTTTCTTTCTTTCTTTCTTTCGTTCTTCCTTTCTGTCTGTCTGTCTTTCTCTCTCTCTCTCTTTCTTTCTTTCTTTCTTTCTTTCTTTCTTTCTTTCTTTCTTTCATTCTTTCTTTCTTCTTTCTATTTCTTTCTTTCTTTCTATTTCTTTCTTTCATTCTTCCTTTCTTTCTTTCTCATCCCTTTCTTAATGTTTGTATTCTTGTTCTAGCTAATGCTCTTGTTTTTCTGTATTTTCTTCTTTTTCTTTTCTTTCTGCCTGCCTGTCTGCCAGTCTGCCCATCCTCCTGCTCCTACTTCTCCGCTTCTGCTTCTTCTTCTTCTTCTTCTTCTTCTTATTATTATTATTATTATTATTATTATTATTATTATTATGCTACTCTTTCCAGAGGACACCCAGTTATACACGTCTCTAATTCAGCAATCACGTGTGCGGGCATGTATTTGTGTGAATTCAAGGCAGAGAAATGAAAGGCAAGCAGGTCGTTGCCATGTAGTGGCATCATCATACTGAAGGTTACTGTTGTAAAGCAACAACGCGGAACCGTTCAACTAAGTTTACCCAAAGTCCACAAGTAACAAAACGGTGGGTCGTCATAGGCTAGAGGTCTTAGCCCCCCATCATAGAAAGATCATTCATACAAAACAACTGACTATGATCTGCGGATCACCTGTTAGGCATCTGCCAAACTGCTAATTACTGTTTATTTTACCACTTTTGCGATGTAGGAGGAGAAGGGTTGAGCCTAAGGATTTACGGCCGTATGGTTAGTGCTGTCGCCACGACTGTGCAGGTGAGGATTGTATTTTTGCCCCCGACAGAAAAAAAAATCACCAGCCTTACCAAGGATTCGAACATGGGTCTCCCGCTTGAGAGCGCAGAGTGCTAATCGTTCGGCCAGCCGCTCCCCCGTTAGGCCTCTGCGGGCTAGATTTATGTGCCCGCCAGTTGAACAGCTCTGGTGTAAGGTGTCCCTGACATCGCATTCCTGCCGCTTTAATAACCCCATGCAAGTAAATGTGACAGCTAGCGGACACATAGGGCATTTCGCATTCAAATCTCTCTGTTATATTTAACGACAGCGTCATTCTCGCAAGGGTGGGGGTGCGGGGAGAGGTGTGTGTGTGAGTGTGTGGGAGCCGCCGTGGCGTAGCGGCTAGATGCTCGCCTGCGAATCCGAAAGTCAAAGGTTCAAATCCAAACAGAGTTAGGCATTTGTTTTAATGACCTTGCCACCCCTCCCCTCCCCCCCCCTCATTTGACCCAGCCTGAAATGGGAACCATGAAAATGGCAGGGAAAGTAAAGGCAGCCGGCGTGATGTTGACCACATAACCCACAGACCGAGTACCGACCGAGTGGTGTATAAAACAAAGTTCTAGCCTTATATGAACGATACGACTGAAGACTTGCAAAAAAAAAAATCCTTTATGGTCAACAGAAACGGCCGATGGCTTAGTAGCCAGATGCTTTTCTGTCGACCTGAAAGTAAGAGGGTTAAAAACTAGAAGTGTGGTAGGCGGTTGGGGGGGGGGGGGGAGCGGGCTTCTGTTTCGAAATGGTCATGGCGTTTGGATCATGTTCTGGAGGTCGTGGATTTAACCTACAGCCTTCAGATCTGCAGGCGAGCAGTAGTCTCCAACCTGGTGGCGCACCCGATGAGGTTTCGGAAAAAAGGAGTGGAAGTGGGGGGGGGGGGCAAGCAGTTGTGAAATTGAGTGCATTTGTTCCTGTACTTACACTAACACGTTTTTTTTTCTTCAGTTTAATCTATATATATATATATATATATATATATATATATATATATATATATATATATACTTCAGTTTAATATATATATATATATATATATATATATATATATATATATATATATATATATATATATATATTCATTCATTCAGTAGCATGTCCCTCGCGGAACCTCGCTGCCATAACAACCCTCCGGAAAACCTTCCTATCCTGAGCAAGATGTCCTGCGTCTGATACACCCATCTGGAGATCATCTGCCACATCCTGCACCCATCTTCTCCTTGGCCTTCCTCTTCCTCTCTTCCCAGGCATATACCCCTCCATTATTGTTCTCTCTAGACTTCCATGACGTTTCAAGTGACCAAAATATTTCAATTTTCTTTGTTTTATTGTCTTTACTAGCCAACCCTCTTCAATATTCAGCTCTTGAAGTATGGATGCATTTGTTCTTTTCTTTACCCAAGATATTCTTAGAACCTGTCTGTAACATTTATATTCAAATGCATTTATGCGCTGTTCCGCTTGTTTAGTAAGTGTCCAGGTCTCACAGGCGTATGTTGCAATGGGAAAGATGCATGCTCTTAAAAATCTGACCTTTGTAGTTCTATCTGTACAATTCCATAATTTATTCAGTTGTTTTAGTCTTTGAAGAGCAATTGATAGTCGCCGTTTAATTTCTTTCATTGTGTCGCCATTGTTGGTAACCAGTGACCCAAGATATTCGAAATTTTCCACCACTTCCAATCTTTCCTCATTAACATATATTTCCTTCTCCATGGCAGTTTTGTTTGTATGCATTATCTTTGTTTTTGCTATGTTAAGAAATAAGTTATGATTTTCACTATTTCTTTGGAGTGAGGTTAATAAGTTTTCTAAACCATTTTGTGATGTTGATAGTAATACTGTATCATCAGCATAACGAATTTCTGGTATTTCATGACCACCGATGTTTAGGGCATCATATTGTTCCTTGTTTATATCATCTCTTACATTTCTCATTATATTTTCGGCGTACAGGTTGAACAAATACGGTGACAGCACACATCCCTGACGGACTCCTTGCTTGATGCCAAACCAGTCTGATGTCTCTCCATCTATTCTGACTGCTGCTTGTTGGTCTTGATAGAGCATTTTAATGAGCTGCACTATATGTGATGGAAAGCCCATATTCCTCATGATTTCCCAAAGCTTCTGATGTTGTACACAGTCAAATGCTTTTGAATAATCCACAAAACATAAGAACAGATTTACATTAAATTCTCTACACTTCTCTATTATTAAACGCATGTTGAATATATGATCTCTTGTTCCTCTACCCTGTCTAAATCCAGCCTGAGCTACATTAATCTCTTCTTCCATTTTCTTATGCAGTCTTCTCATTATAATTTTTAGTAGAATTTTACTTGCATGACTGATCAGGGCAATAGTTCGATAGTTTGTACATAATTTCAAGTCACCCTTTTTTGGTATTGGAATGAAGATAGTTCTCTTCCAGTCTTTTGGCCAAATACCATATTTCCATATCTTTTCACATAATGCATGATAGATTTTTATGCTTTCTTCTCCTCCCGCTTTAATCAATTCAGCTGGTATCTCATCACAGCCAGGTGATTTACCATTTTTCAGGCTCCTTATTGCCCATGAAATTTCATCTAATGAAGGTTCAGGTTCTGCCTCTACTGTTACTGGTTCATGTATATCATTCATATCCTCACTGTCATTCATATCATACATTCCGCTGCAGTATTCCTGCCATCTTCCTAGAATTTGTCTAGATTCTGTTAAAGTATTTCCCATCCTGTCACAAATAACATTTAACTGAGGTTGAAAATTTCTTGTCAATAACTTCATTTCCTTGAACATTTCGTTATCTCTTCCATTTTTTTATGATGCTGCTCTATTTTAATACAGTAATCTTGTACATACTGATTTTTATCCTTTCTTGTGTACTTTCTTATTTCTCGTGTTAAAAATTTATACTTCATCCTACTGTCATTGGTTTCTCCTTTCTTTTTTAGTTCCCTTCGTTGTTTTATTAGTTCTAACGTGTATGGTGTGATCCATGGTTTATGTTGCTTAGTCCTGGTGGGTATTAAGTCTTTAGCTGCTGTTATCAAGATATCCCTAGCTTGTACCGCCAGTTCATCAGGTGTCATTTCCTCTTGTACAGACATCAAGACCTCAAAACGGTTCTTCACTTCTACGTTGTATGCATCTGGTATTTTTGTGAGATCAAATCTAAATGGCCTTGGTCCTCGGGTAAGCTTTTTGAGTTTTAATTTCAGATCTGCTTCTAGTAACTGATGATCTGTATCGCAATCTGCACTTCGCAGGGTTTTTGCAGATGTTATGCTCGATCTCCATCTTCTTTGTATTAAAATGTAATCTATCTGGTTTTTGGTAACACCGTCAGGGGATGTCCATGTGAAAAGCCTTCTAGGGTGTTGTTTATATATATATATATATATATATATATATATATATATATATATATATAAATCAATGTTTGTGTGTTTGTTTATCCCCTTTGGACTCGGAAACTACTAAACCGATTTAGCTGAAATTTTCAGGATATGTTTGTTTTGATACCGGATGTTGAACCATCATGGTTTGAAGTTCAACCTGTCATTGTAAGAGATAGTTTGCGACAATTTATGCCATAATATTCAAAACGAATATTTATAATTTTAGTGATTTCTAATTATAGCCACGTTAGTAATTGCGCATGCGCCGTAGTCAGAACGCAAGGCTACCACCATTCGCCGGCGAGTTACGTGCAGCCAACGCCTTCTCTAATACATAGAGTAGGTCGTGGTACAGCAAACAAGACTATCTCTATATTTGCCACAATAACCATATTAAACACTATTTCTATTTTCTTTTTTTTTTTTTCAAACAACCTTCGATGGGGGAAGGGGGGAGGGGGGGGTTGCATCAAGGACTATCTCGATGTCGGCGCAGACATTGACTGCGACATTAACTTCATTAACCGTGTTAGACACGTGCGATTTCTATTGTTGTGCCGTTTCATTAATATATCTGGAGTATCTGTCTACGAGAAAACAATTGCCTGCGGTTTTGAGTTGTGTTATAATCGGGACACAGTAGTAGGGACACACATATCTAATAGTTTAGTTCTCTTTTAGGTGCTCCGATAAGGTGGCTGCTTGGTCGAATGGTTAGAACACTGGGTTCCCGAATGGTTAGAACACTGGGTTCCCGTGCGGGAGACCAGGGTTCAAATCCGCAGTAGTTAAATTTTTTTTTTACCCCGGACTAAAATAATATCCTCATCTGCTCTGTCGTGGTGACAGAACTAGCAATGTTGCCCTTAATACTTAAAAAAAAAAAAGACAGGTAAATGGGTAAACCCTTTTATAATTAAATTTGACCATTTCGCATACTTATGATTGCATTTTTTAACTTTCCGATTGCATGGTTACGCTGAAATTTCATAGCTTTCCATTTATTTTCATTTAGATTTAGTTATTTCATCTGCGTTGGAATTTTAAGCTGTGCTGTTTACCATAGCGTTCATTTCCTAATTATGGTGGTTTTTTTTTCCTGTGTTCATTTGCTTTTCAAGTGTTTTTTTCCCCTCCCAACTACTTCAATGAGGGAAAGAGTTGTCGGTGAATTTAGGGGGGGGGGGGGGGACTATTAACTGAGAGAGCTTTAAGTCACAGTAACTGCTTTACCCACTTAAAGTAGCAGCAGCAGTAATAAATGTGGTTGGGCTGTTACACCATAGTGCTCTCAGGTGAAGACCGCCGGTAAGGTTATGGCGTTCTTCTGTCGGCAAGTGAAATTATACATCATAACCTGACCAGTCTGTGGCGACAGCACTAGCCATGCGGAACCAAATCTTCAGGCTCACGACTCTCTGTCTACTCCGATGGTAACACAGATAGCAGTGACATTATTTTAGCTACTGTGGTGGTGGTCGTGGTAGTAGTTGTACTGGTACTTGAATGATGATGTGGTAAATATTACACTAGCCCCATTCACTACCTATTACAATTCCTGCTCCCCATTTAGTTCGGATGGACAGGGATGTCAATGTCAGTTATAGCAACAACAAAAATATCGCCAGAAGAGGGAAGGGGAGAGGTTGATGACTTAAATTTAAGAAAACTTAAAGAGCTTTACACGTGATTTTCAAGTTCTCATTACCTAATTTGTTTATATTTTACTAACGCTACCTCCGCTTTTCTATTTTTTACGACTTACTTTGTTATTCACAAGTACAGTTGTAGCTTTACTTCCGTCCCCTATAAAAATACAAACAGCTTTAGCATGTGATAACCAAATAACCATTTTTGTTACTGTGCTAATAACACCATTTAAACGACCCCTAATATAAAGATACAATTATAAGGTGCGTGTTCTAAAGTTGGAAAACCAGACTATCTCTATATCTGTGCAGAAAATGATTGCGACATTAACTATATTAGACACGTGCGATTTCCATCGTCTTTCTTTTCCAAAAACCTTTGATGAGGGAAAGAGTAGTAGGTGGATTTAGTTGTGGTGGTGGCTCTATATCTGAGCAGACAATGATTGTATTAGACACGTGCGATTTCTATTTTCTTTCATTTTCATGCCCGGCTTTCTAGCGGAATTGGCTAAACCGGATTTCGCGGAGACCGGGTGACGTACTCCTTGTGGTCCGGGTTCAATCCCGGGGGTAGGCAGGAAAGCCACATTTTCTCCCAGATTTACGGTATTTACAATGGAATCAAGGCCGAAAGGTTGCGATATCCATAATACCGAGCCTAAGGGTTAACAACTCATGGCTTCTGGATACTAAAACAAACTTTCATTTTCATTTAGCCAAACTATGCCACAGCAACGCGTGGCCGGGTACAGCTAGTCATAAATAAAATATTTTCTCAACTGTTTATTAAACAAAAACGACAAGGACATTTTTTTTTTTTTTTTTTTGGCTTTTGCAATAAGTCTGTACATCTGCCATTATAAATAAAAATAATATGATAACGCGCGCATTTAATTGTAGATTAAGAACACATTATGACCAAAACGCATCTCCATACTTTTTGAATCTCTTGTTGCGAAATCTAAGCAACACAACAGCTTCCCAACTTACCGTTTAAGGGTGAACATAGAGGGAGATAAAGAAGGACAGGACCATGAGTTCCAGTGGGAGGGGAAAAAGAGAAGAAGAAGAAGAGGAAAAAGAAGAAGAAGAGGAAAAGAAGAAGAAAGAAGAAAAATAAGAAAAAAGAAGAAGAAGAGGAAGAAATATAAGAAGAAGAAGAAGGAGGCAGTAGGACTACAAAACTACTTTTAAAACTCTTGCGACGCCGGCTCGAGGTCTATACAGAATTAAAATATTAGAATAATAAATATAATATCACTCCTACCACTACCTCAACAATTTCCGCTACACAAAACCCTTCTGAAACCGCTAACGGAAACATGTGCGAGCCATAGTTGTGGGATCCCGATTCTATTCCAGTTAGACCCCCCCCCCCCCACCCCTCTCTGTTTAAGTGCCAGTTGATAACGGCTTGCAAGAGCGGCGCCGCAAAGGGGGAAAAAAAGGGGGGGGGGAACAATCTGACTGGGCGCAAAACGAAGAACACATTCAGCTGTTGTCACCTGTAGAAACAGAACGAAACTAGGTCACAGACAAGATCACACGTTTTCCGCGACAGGGAGGCCAAATCCGCACCCTATTCTGAATTCTGTGTCGACATAACCAGCGCAATGTGCGTTTCTGGGTGTAGTTTAGCGATGTCTCTTGATGTTTTAGAAGTGAATGCATCTAAATAATCTTTAGCAGCCATGTTTTGCTAATATGATTCCCTAAATATTTTCAGCCTCGGCAGGGGGCCGTTAGCGTGGGGTGAATGATTATCGTTCTAGGTTCATTCAATGCACGTTTGCCTTTTATCTCATCTTTAGGGCCGTTTTTTCTGGTCGTGCAGTCAGCGAGAGGCAAGACGGACGTTTAATCGGGCTGCTACCACTGGTAAAGGAGAAGAAGAAGAATATAAAAGAAAAGAAGGGGGAGGAGGAGAAGAAGATGAATGTAAACAAGAAAAATACAGAAAAGAAGACAAAGAAGAAGAAGCAGAAGCAGAAGAAGGAGAAGAAAAATGTAAAGAATAATAATAATAATAATAAGAAGAAGAAGAAGAAGAAGAAAAATGTAAAGTAGAAGAAGAAGCAAAAGTAGAAGAAGAAGAAAGAGGAGAAGAAGAAGAAAAAGAAGAAGAAAAGAAGGAGAAGAAAGAGAAGAAGAAAAGAAGACAAATAATGTAAAGAAGTAGAAGACGACGACGACAAAGAAGAAGAAGGCTCTCGGTATAAAACGCTTTCTGGCACCTGTCCTGCAAAATTAGGACCATCTAGCACCGACTGATCTATTAAATGTTTAAAATGTAGTTCTCAACCACATGCTCGATGGATTTAGAGTGCAACAAGTACTTTACTTCACTGTTAGTGTTAGCACATCTGGCGGCTGCTTTATGCATTTAATTTGAGTGTGCGAGCTTAACAAGTTTGCTGGGGCTGATATGCGACATTGACGGACATTTTGAGAGATTTCCACTGGCATAGTAGTGGAGCAGTTGTGGAATGACCTGTCTGTTATGATGTTGGAGCCCTGACTTAAAGCGACATTTTTTTAAATGAACCATTTGTAGTCTTCTTCTTCTTCTTCTTCTTCTTCTTCTTCTTCTCTTCTTCTTCTTCTTCTTCTTCTTCTTCTTCTGCTTCTGCTTTAGTTTTCAAATATTAGTTGCTTTGTGGTTCACAGTTAAACTGCGATATCTGTGCCCAGTGAACGACCAACCAGAACTTTACACCAGAGTTTCCGGTGGAAAGTTCTGGTTGGTCGTCCACTTCTGGACTTTAGTCTTGCTCCAGAACTTGAATGTTGCGTGCATATCCATTTAACAAATCTAGTTTATTGGTTTGCAGACTGTTTGTTCCTTGCCTCTAATGCAGATGCTCTCCCACTTAGAAGGAAATCCCTAATTAGTCGACTCTTGCGACATGCTTGGTGGGTCTATTCTTGTTTTCCCCACAATGGGATCCCGAAACCCACACGGAAAACCCTTAGTAATGAATTAGTTTTCTCACATACTTCTACCACGTGGCCCTCACAGCAGCAGTTGAACCCTTTTGGCATGAACATTGTTATCTTGATTGTGTGTGTCTCTCTCTCAATGCCACTCAAATTTGTGTTGGAAGTCCTTTAACTGTAACAGGGGAGCCGAGTGGTATCAAGGCATGGAGTCCGCCTCGAGTGCTAGAGGTTCCGGATTCGATCCCTGGTAAGACCTGGGATTTTTTCACATGGACTTGGACCTCTAGTAATTTTCTCTGGTCTCTGGGTAGTGAGATCAGACGCCCGTGTGCATTTCTGCGCACGTAAAATATCCCTCGGAAATCGAAAAGAGTAGCCTAACGGCGCTGCCCGAGCAAAATTTAGAAATTATTAGGTCCATGATGTTGATCCATTGTTCAAAACTCAAACCTTTAACTGTAACAATCATCAATAGCAGAGCTTTCTAAACAAACATAACTTTTTCTTCTTCCTAAAGTCCATGCTGTATGAAGTTGGTAGTATGTCTACCCACAAATTTCTCTCTCTCTCTCTCTCTCTCTCTCTCTCTCTCTCTCTCTCTCTCTCTCTCTCTCTCTCTCTCTATCTCTCGTACTTTGAGTCATCTCTTATTCTTCTTTTCTTCCACCTTGTACCTCATCGAAGTGTCGGCGAGAGAAGTAACATTCGTTGATGAGCTCTGTCAAGAGCACTATTAAGGCTGATGTTCATTTCCGTAAGGCTGTTCTTAATGCCATCACTCCATCTTTTCCGAGGTCACTCACTCTATACCCGTTGTAACGTTTAGTGTGGCTCGCCGTGGCAGATAGTACCACGGCATTCGTGTGTCTAAACCACTTCATTTGTTGTTCTTTGATGACCTGTAAGACTGGCTTTATTCCTAGCATTCGTCTGATTTCATGATTTCGTATTCTGTCTTTCCTTGAAACTCCTGCAGTTCTTCTAAGGTATTTCATCTCTGTTGCCACAATTTTACGTTCATCTCTGACACAGATAATTTTGCAGGCCACGACGCCAAACTTCCCAGAATCTTTTCTCTCAGAACCATAACTTCACGACACATTAATTCCGTTTACTGTCTAACCAGAGGTTAAATAACCCCTTGTAAAAGATAGTAAAGGTACCTTTTCCAAGCCTTTAGGCGTATATGGCATATAGGGCTAGACATATATTTTCTAGACCAATCGGCACAAGATGATGGGTGGTGTGGTCAGAATCACACTGGCCGCCTTTACTTCCCGGGACTGCACCTGGTACCCTTTCAACGCTGGGTCGACCTGGGAGTCAGGGTCATTTTTGAAAAAAGTCCGGCTTCACCAGGGAGCGAACCCACGACTTTCCGATCCGCGGCTAGCGTCTAGCCGCTCCACCACGGCGACTAACCCACTATAAGAGATACATACATAAAGTGTAATAACGAAATATTTCACCACACAACTAATCGCATGAAAATATTTATTTTATGTCAAAACTACACATAATTTTAAAAATCAATGTCATCGGTATAATTTAAGAGTAACAATATTAAAACAAACTGAATAACACCTAAAACTGTAGCATCCGTTTGGGTTCTGGGGCCCTATTATAGTGAAAACAACAATAAACCCACTGCCTACCCAAAAGCAGGTCGTAAGAGTCGACTAATTGGGAGCTTTCTTTGAAGTCAGAGTGCATCTGCCTGAGAGGCAAGGAACCAGCAGTCTGCATTTAAAAGAGTCAGATCTGTAAAACGGATGCACACGCAGCAAAGAAGAAGAAGAAGAAGAAGAAGAAGAAGAAGAAGAAGAAGAAGAAGAAGAAGAAGAAGAAGAAGAAGAAGAAGAAGAAGAAGAAGAAGAAGAAGAAGAAGAAGAAGAAGAAGACGTGCTGATTATTCTGTTTAACCCGTTACGTTCGTAGACACCTTCACACTGTCGCCAACACAATAATGTGTTGCGACACACAGTATGGAAAGCTCTGATCTACAGAGTATCTAGAACTTGTATCCGTTATCTACTGGGGTCTATAGGTTATCTCAACAGTTTACTTAGTCTTGCCACTAAATAGTTGTTATAATAAAGGCCACAGCAAAGTCAACTTTAACACAAGAGGCATAAATATTCGGAGATCTTTTCTGGTTAGGGGGGCTGAGTGGACTCGAAGCATGGTGTCTGCCTCGAGTGCTAGAGGTTCGGGGTTCAATCCCCGGTAAGGGCTGGGATTTTTTCACGTGGACTTGGACTTCTAGTAATCTCCCCTGGTCTCTGGGTAGTTAGATCGGACGCCCGTGTGCATTGTTGCGCACGTAAAAAAATCCCTTGGCAGTTGGCAATCGAAAGGAGTAGGCTAACGGCGCTGCCCGGGCAAAATTTGGAGTTAAAAATCTACCCAAAGTATTTCAGGATCCTCGCCGGTGCTACAGAGCCTGTGCACTATGCTGAGCCTCTTCAGACTCAGACTTGAGTTAGACGAAGAACGAAGCACTTATGGATTACTACCCGTGTGTCATGATATTGATCCGTTGTTCAAACTTCAAATTTCATCTGGTTCATTCCCGTCTGGATTCCAGGGAAAACAAGAATAGACCCACTGCCTCCCTAAAAAACATGTCGTGGGAGTCGAGTAGCTGGGAGTTCTTTCGAAGTCGGAGTACATCTGCCTTAGAGGCAAGGAACCAAAATTCTGCATGCACATGAGTCAGACCCGTGAAACGGATGTACACGCAACACTCATTTTCTGGAACAAGACTAGAGTCCAGAAGTGGACTAATAATCAGTACTTTCCGTTGGAGTTTACAAGTGGTGAACGCGAAGAAGAAACAAAGATTCGGTTTGTGTAAACAAATTGGTGGTAAGGATTTGGTGGTATCTTCTTCTTCTTCTTCTTCTTCTTCTTCTTCTTCTTCTTCTTCTTCTTCTTCTTCTTCTTCTTCTTCTTCTTCTTCTTCTTCTTCTTCTTCTTCTTCTTCTTCTTCCTCTTCCTCTTCTGCTGCTTCTTGTTATTCCATTCCTCTTCCCCCCTTTCCTCAACCTACTCGTTTGTCTTCTTGTTTCTTTTAATTCTTCTTTAACTTTATTTTTATTGTTATTATTATTTCTTTTTTTCCCCTCTTGTCCCTTCTAATTACCCTCTATGAGCTTTCTTGCCCCCTTAGCTCATATGTATGACCCATGTCGATGATGATGATGGTTACGACGATGATGTTTGTGATACTGATGAAGGTGGGAATCATGGGAATCACAACCCAAGGCGATATCGAGTGTGACCAGCCACATCTAAAGATATACACGTTCTGGAAAATGGAATGGAATCTTCGAGACTTCTCAAAGTAATACGGACGTAAATATCACCAGATAGTCGCGATTTTGGATATAAAAAAAACTGTAACGAGTGTGATGGGAGAGGATATAAGTGACTCCTTGAGTGTGAAAGTGCATGAGGCGGGAGAACGGGCGAGAGACAGAGTTTCTTTCAGGCAGACTGTGATGAGAGGGACGTTCTGCAAAGGACCTGCTACATGATGATGATGATAACGAGTATTTTAGTGGGCAAAGGTACTTAGAGAGAGAGAGAGAGAGAGAGAGAGAGAGAGAGAGAGAGAGAGAGAGAGAAGGAGAGAAAGAGAGAGAGATAACAGAAAACATTCCCCGTGTGACTTCGAAGGAAGCTCCCAATTAGTCGACTCTTACGACATGCTTTTGCGCAGGCAGTGGGTCTATTCTTCTTTTCCCTATAATAGGGCCCCGGAACCCACACGGGAGTGAGAGGGAATTAAATCGTATCATAAAATCACTGAAGTTGGTCTTTGGGAGAGAACCGACTGAACAAGTTCCATTCATTAACTGGTGCCTGCGCAGAATAGAGGGAATTAAATCGTATCATAAAGTCACTGAAGTTGGTCTTTGGGAGAGAACTGAACAAGTTCCAGTGGACCAAGAGGTGTAATAAAGACGCTGGCGTTGGATAGAACACACGTTGAGAAAACATGAGAACAAATGACTAGAATGTCTTTGCAGTGGTACCTACAGGGGCGCAGAAATAAGGGGAGACCAAAAAAAAAAAAAAAAAACATGGAGAAAGGAGCAAGAGAGTGAAGTTAAGAAATGGGGAGGACAAGTGGTGAGTTGCATGCAATAGTGAACTGCTTGGCGTGAGTTGATTGAGGGCCCATGTCTCTCCCATTGGGGGATAGAAAGCAGAAAAAGAATACAAAATATTATTTTTATACTAATTATTATTGTTATTATTATTATAGTTATTTTATTATTATTATGACTATTACTATTACTATTTGCTGAACCGCAAGTAGACATCACAATACATCTGATTTAACACCAATGGTATCAACTATTCTTAAAAAAAGGAGGTCTATAGACCATTTAGTCCCCTTGCAAATTTTCTGGGGAATGGGATCGGGTACCCCAACCGCCCAATAAATTATGGGATGGCGGTGGAGGGGGGAGGGTTAAAACAATTTAAGGACTAGGTAAGTACAAAATGTCAAGGTGCCTGTGTCAATAGGTTTCATCCCTCTACAGTCTAAAGTGCCCAAACTTTACCACCATGGTTTCGCGCCTTTGCTCTTTTGAACAGCTCTAGTTCAACAGCTGCTGTGGTACCTACTCTAGGCTGTGTACCAGACAGTGTGGGAAACAACAGCAAGGCATATCGTCACACTGATGTTGAGTTGCTGGTAATTCCTTCAAATGCTAAAACCACAGCTACCGCTACTACAGGTAATACCGCAGGTGTTGTTGCTACAAATACAATTACTACTATTACTACAGTTACTACTGCTTCAATCTATGATGCTACTACTACTACCATTACTACAGTTACTACTGCTTCAATCTATGATGCTACTACTACTACTATTACTACAGTTACTACTGCTTCAACCTATGATGCTACTACTACTACTATTACTACAGTTACTACTGCTTTAATCTATGATGCTACTACTACTACTATTACTACAGTTACTACTGTTTCAATCTATGATGCTACTACTACTACTATTACTACAGTTACTACTGCTTCAATCTATGATGCTACTACTACTACTATTACTACAGTTACTACTGCTTCAATCTATGATGCTACTACTACTACTATGACTACAGTTTCTACTGCTTCAATCTATGATGCTACTACTACTACTATTACTACAGTTACTACTGCTTCAATCTATGCTGCTACTACTACTACTATTACTACAGTTACTACTGCTTCAATCTATGATGCTACTACTACTACTATTACTAACACTACTATTATTACGACGGTTTCTACTTTATGATGCTGCTATCACTACTGCTGACACTGCTACTACTACTATTACGGCTAATACTGCTATTACTACTATTACTGCTGATACTGCTACTACTAATATTACGGCTTATACTACTAGTATTACTGCTGACACTACTACTACTACTATTACTGTTGATACTACTACTACTACTGATAATGATACTACTACTATTAGTACTGATACTGCTACTACTAGTATTACAATTAATACCACTACAACTATTACTAATAATACTGCTACCAATACTATTACTATTTATAATAATTCTGCTACTACTACTGTTACTACTACTTTTACTAATAATACTACTTCTATTATTGCCAATAATATTACAAACACCACCAGTACACCACAATACTACTACTATTGTTTCTATTTACGATGTTACAACTACCACTACTACCATTCTACTGTTTAGATTGCTACTGCTACCACTACTACTGCTGCTGCTGCTGTTATTCTACAACTACCACTACTGCTAATATGACCTATTCTTTCACCACTTCTTCTACTTTATCTTCCAGGTTGTCTTTGAAAAGCAGACCAGTCAAAACAGAAATAAATTAACTAATGAAATACTGATAGCTTTCAACCGAAAACTGTGTCGCTATTTTATCAACGTATGTCGAGGCACTCATGTTTACAGTAGACACGAGTGTATAATTAGTAGACAGCTCGACAAGGTAAGTATCAGCGAGACAGCTATCAGAGGTAACGAAAATTATAGCTATACGGCTAAGAGCAACCCGTGTGGATTCCGGGGCTCAATTTGGGGGGGGGGGGGGGGGCAAGAATAGACCCATTCCCTCCCCCAACAAGCATGTCTAGAGTAGACTGATTGGGGACTTCCTTTGAAGTTGAAGTGCATCTGCCCCAGCTGCAAGAAACTATCAACTGCCCACAAATAAGCCAGTAAAACCGATGCACACGCAAAACTTAAGCCCTGGCACAAAGCCCAAGTCCAAATGGACGAACAACCAGGACTTTCCGCCAGAGCTTACGACCAGTGAACATAAAAAGAAGAAAAAGAAGGAGAAGAAGAAGAAGAAGAAGAAGAAGAAGAAGAAGAAGAAGAAGAAGAAGAAGAAGAAGAAGAAGAAGAAGAAGAAGAAGAAGAAGAAGAAGAAGAAGAAGAAGAAGAAGAAGAAGAAGAAGAAGAAGAAGAAGAAGAAGAAGAAGAAGAAGAAGAAGAAGAAGAAGAAGAAGAAGAAGAAGAAGAAGAAGAAGAAGAAGAAGAAGAAGAAGAAGAAGAAGAAGAAGAGAAAGAAGAAGAAGAAGAAGAAGAAGAAGAAGAAGAGAAGAAGAAGAAGAAGAAGAAGAAGAAGAAGAAGAAGAAGAGAAGAAGAAGAAGAAGAAGAAGAAGAAGAAGAAGAAGAAGAAGAAGAAGAAGAAGAAGAAGAAGAAGAAGAAGAAGAAGAAGAAGAAGAAGAAGAAGAAGAAGAAGAAGAGAAGAAAGAAGAAGAAGAAGAAGAAGAAGAAGAAGAAGAAGAAGAAGAAGAAGAAGAAGAAGAAGAAGAAGAAGAAGAAGAAGAAGAAGAAGAAGAAAGAAGAAGAAGAAGAAGAAGAAGAAGAAGAAGAAGAAAGAAGAAGAAGAAGAAAGAAGAAGAAGAAGAAGAAGAAGAAGAAGAAGAAGAAGAAGAAGAAGAAGAAGAAGAAGAAGAAGAAGAAGAAGAAGAAGAAGAAGAAGAAGAAGAAGAAGAGAAGAAGAAGAAGAAGAAGAAGAAGAAGAAGAAGAAGAAGAAGGAAGAAGAAGAAGAAGAAGAAGAAGAAGAAGAAGAAGAAGAAGAAGAAGAAGAAGAAGAAGAAGAAGAAGACCGGAAGAAGAAGAAGAAGAAGAAGAAGAAGAAGAAGAAGAAGAAGAAGAAGAAGAAGAAGAAGAAGAAGAAGAAGAAGAAGAAGAAGAAGAAGAAGAAGAAGAAGAAGAAGAAGAAGAAGAAGAAAGAAGAAGAAGAAGAAGAGAAGAAGAAGAAGAAGAAGAAGAAGAAGAAGAAGAAGAAGAAGAAGAAGAAGAAGAAGAAGAAGAAGAAGAAAGAAGAAGAAGAAGAAGAAGAAGAAGAAGAAGAAGAAGAAGAAGAAGAAGAAGAAGAAGAAGAAGAAGAAGAAGAAGAAGAAGAAGAAGAAGAAGAAGAAGAAGAAGAAGAAGAAGAAGAAGAAGAGAAGAAGAAGAGAAGAAGAAGAAGAAGAAGAAGAAGAAGAAGAAGAAGAAGAAGAAGAAGAAGAAGAAGAAGAAGAAGAAGAAGAAGAAGAAGAAGAAGAAGAAGAAGAAGAAGAAGAAGAAGAAGAAGAAGAAGAAGAAGAAGAAGAAGAAGAAGAAGAAGAAGAAGAAGAAGAAGAAGAAGAAGAAGAAGAAGAAGAAGAAGAAGAAGAAGAAGAAGAAGAAGAAGAAGAAGAAGAAGAAGAAGAAGAAGAAGAAGAAGAAGAAGAAGAAGAAGAAGAAGAAGAAGAAGAAGAAGAAGAAGAAAGAAGAAGAAGAAAGAAGAAGAAGAAGAAGAAGAAGAAGAAGAAGAAGAAGAAGAAGAAGAAGAAAGAAGAAGAAGAAGAAGAAGAAGAAGAAGAAGAAGAAGAAGAAGAAGAAGAAGAAGAAGAAGAAGAAGAAGAAGAAGAAGAAGAAGAAGAAGAAGAAGAAGAAGAAGAAGAAGAAGAAGAAGAAGAAGAAGAAAAAGAAGAAAAAGAAGAAGAAGAAGAAGAAGAACAAGAACAAGAACAGAAATAACAAGAAGAACAAGAAGGCAGAAATACACACACTGATCCTAAGGGCTGAACTCCAAGACAGAACTATAGACACCAGTTATTTCCCAATTAAGGAACAACCATCTTTCTCTACCACTACTTCTGTCATCAGTTTTAATACGCAAAGCAACAGAACGATCTCAGTACCACTGCAACTTTCACGAGTCAAGAGGACAA
>CAJHNH020000567.1:212500-215000 GCA_905116865.2 Candidula unifasciata
CGAAAATGCGACACAGCATTATCATTAAATAAATTTGCAACGCGCAGGTCCACTTCCTTATTAGGGCGATGCTTCTCTATGCAAGATGCAACAGTTTGCCATGCTTTCAGCGTTTCTCTTATTTCACCAGAAAATTGTTGCTTTTCTGCTACCTCCTCCTCCTCCTCTGACAAACTTTCGTCCAAAACGCAGCTCTTGGCTGTGCTATTCCACAAGGTCTTTGATATCACTGTTATCCACCTATAACCCAATGGTAGTAGCCAAAGACACAATATCGTTGACTACAGGTTTCACTGTCTCGAACCCCTCAAAGTCACAAAGTAGACAACACACTCCTGCCAAAGCTTCTTCCAAGCAGAAGTTAGGATTCTCTTGGTAACCCCTTCTCCCGCCTTGTCGATCATCTTGATGCAGGCAACGATGTGGAAGTGATTTTTCTCCAAAACTCTTTGAGAGCGAGGTTGGTCCCTTCAGTCACCTGAAAACAATGCTCGAAGAGTGCTTTAGTGTAGAGCTTCTTAAAGTTAGAAATAACTTGCTGGTCCATGGGCTGGAGTAACGGAGTGATGTTGGGAGGCAGAAATTGGGTCTTGATGAACTTAAATTCTTCAGAGAGGTCATCTTGTAGGCCTGGAAGATTCATGTACATATATCACAATATAACACAAGTTTGAGAAAATGTGTGATCACAAGTGACACTACAATACTACTAGAACGAGTGCTAAACACAGATTGATATAACATGCGCACAATTCGGGACTTCCCCTCTCCTCGCCACTCGTTATGCGAAACGTCGCTAGTTAAGCAAGTCATTTTTTTACAATTTGTTTTGCTCGTTATGCGAATTACTCGTTATGCGAGGTTCTACTGTATTTACAATGATACAGGATATTATTTTTTCGATTAAATATCTTTTTTTTTTTTTTTAGTCGTTTACACACTCCGTCGGGAATTTCTGGTTGTTTGTCTAATTCTGTAACTTTAGTCTTGTACCAGAACTTTAGTGCTGCCTGTCCATCCGTTTTACAGCTCTGGCTTATTTTTACGCACGACTGTTGGTTCCTTTGCTTCTCCATGTGATGCACTCCTACTTCATAGAAAATGCCTAGTTAGTCCACTCTTACGACATGCTTGTTAGAGAGGCAGTGAGCCTGTTCTTGTTTTTCCCCATATTTTGACCCCGAAACACACGAGAAAATGTAATATTAGTATTAAACCACGATCCAAGTTGTGCGGTCTAAATTAAAACATAACTGGCCAAAAGCAAGTTGTTTGATTACATTCAAACAACGGCGGGATCCTTTGACTCCGTGCCAGACTCAAAGAAACCGCCACTTTATTCTGGCACACAAGGAAACAGTTTGAAGACTTGATTTCGTTTCATATTTTGGTCATTTCCTGCGTCACAGAGCTCAGAATTATGAAAACGGTACACACCCAAACGTGTTTTAATAAAGGGCAAATTGTCTTTGAAGAAAAGCATATGGCTGTGTGCTACTGTACTGGTTGGGTCGTTGTACAAAATGAAACAAAGTTGTCAAGAGATGAGTTAAGTTAACCCCGACTGCTTTCATGGGCTCCGTTTTGGAGGACAGAAAATACAGACTCACTGGTTTCGTAACAAAGCATGTCGTAGCAGTCGACTAATTAAGGGTTTCATTTGAAGTCAGAGTGCCTCTGCTTGAGAATTTAGAAACCAGCATTCTGCATACAAGTAAGCCATATCTGTGAAACAGACGTGCACGCAAAACTCAAGTTCTGGAACAAGACCTAAGTCCAGAGCTGGACGAACCCCTAGAACTCTCAGACGGAGTTTACAGTCGGTAAACGTGAAGAAGAAGAAGAAGAAGAAGAAGAAGAAGAAGAAGAAGAAGAAGAAGAAGAAGAAGAAGAAGAAGAAGAAGAAGAAGAAGAAGAAGATGATGATGATGATGAAGATGATGAAGAAGAAGAAGATGAAGAACAAGAACAAGAAGACGAAGAAGAAGGGATGCTGTGTTAAGAATCGAAAGAAAGATGTCTGAATACCCGTATAAAATTTTCTTTCTAAGACTCGCCTCAACGCCTTTCTAGAGAGGATCTGAGTGTCATATTCATATTGAGGAAAGCGCATGACAGACTTTGTTAACATATGTTCATATTTTTCGGTATTGGAAACATACAGATGTGTTCCTGCAGCTGGGCACCAAAAAATGCAGAGCATGTGTATCAGCTTTGTGAACGTTGCTAAAGAGGGAAGCAGTCAGGCCCGTTCAAACCCCAGTCAAGATAAGGCAGTATGGGTCACGGAGAGATATGGACTGCACGATAGCTTTCAAGACTACCGGCCTCCGGTATACATTTTCTGACAAAAGGAAAGAAGAAGAAGAAGAAGAAGAAGAAGAAGAAGAAGAAGAAGAAGAAGAAGAAGAAGAAGAAGAAGAAGAAGAAGAAGAAGAAGAAGAAGAAGACGAAGAAAAAGAAGAAGAAGAACGGACGGTTTTAGTAAGCGCTCCGTCGC
>CAJHNH020000567.1:222500-257405 GCA_905116865.2 Candidula unifasciata
ACAGAACTGCAGCAGCAAGCAAAAATATCTTGAAAATTGATATCTGAAGATAAATTTCGGAATGAAAATGACTGAAAAGTACCGGTGTTAACGCATGTTTGCTGACGTCAGGAAAAGTGCAGCAGCTCGAAGCCTCCGCTTCGCTGCTACTGATGCAGGTCCAAAAAGTACCCCCGGATGTGGGAGAGAGAACATGTGTTAGCTGGCTCAGTATGTGCGAGTTTCTTCTTATCTCTCCTCGTATGATTACTTATTATCTTCGCTCTGTTATTTGCTTGGGATGTTTTAAAATTCGTGCTCCTCTCTCTCTCTCTCTCTCTCTCTCTCTCTCTCTCTCTCTCTCTCTCTCTCTCTCTCTCTCTCTCTCTCTCTCTCTTTCTCTCTCTCTCTCTCTGTAGGTCTAGTTTGGATCGTCCCTTCTCCCAAACACCAGTCGATTTAAAAATAGTGTGGTGTCTACAACCAAACAAAGACTGTTCCATTAAGAACTCGTGACACTCCCATAAGCGCTCCGTTGCCATCTTCAGCACCAAGCGAAGAGTTACAGTTCCGATGGCACCAGTAACGATCTGATTGCAAAACCTGTCTCGCCTTCCCCTTGAGTGCTGAGCATCGGCAAGATCACCGGGTAACTCCTTGAAGCGCCATTCTACTCAGACCGTAATGATCTGTTTGAGCTCCCGGACTGTTCACATCTAGCTTGTTATTCATCAATTCACCATCAAGAGGTGCATAACCGGCCAGTCTATCTGCCTACTCATTTAAAGATTGAAAACGAGAGGATCGACTATAGCTGGTAGTGGTCGTCGTCACTGTTCCACTCCAAGATTGATGTCCTTAGGATTAACATCTGAAGGATGAGAACCAAACAGAAGCAATTTCAGAAACCCCGCTCAGCTGCATAACATTTGTATTAGAATAGCCGATACCTCCCAGACACTTCTCTTTCTTCTCAACAATGAATCAACTGTACAGATAATCAGATCACCTTTGAATCGGTGTCTGCCTGATCATTTATCGCGACAACAAAAAAGGCAAAATTAAAACTGCATGTTTGTTTACATTTTAAAAAGTATTAGAAGGACATGATTGTTAACAGTCGGCATGCCAAATTTCAACAACTTCCACTAAACGGTTAATGAATTTGAGAATTTTAAAGTTGGGCACAACTTCTCAAACAGACTATGATACTATCAACACTAACACTGAGATCACAAGCACCATTGCTGCGCGTCCCTTAACATTTATCTGGGTTTTATCAGCTACAGCCACTAATACCACTACTACTACTACTGCTACAACAACAACAACTACTACTACTACTACGACTACTAATACTACGACGACTACTACTACTACTACAACTACGACTATGACTGTCACCATTACTACTCCAACCACTAATACTAAAAGTAAAGGACCCTTTTCGACGTCTTCAGGCTTACTGGGCATATAGGGCTAGACCTATATTTTATAAACCAATCATTATTTCGTGGGTGATGTGGTCAAAATCACACCCGTCAACTTTACTTCCCAGGACGAGACTTGATACCCACTAAAGGCTGGGTCGACCTGAGAGCCAGGGTCCTGTTTTTAAAAAAAAATCTTTGTCAGGACGCAAACCCACGACCTTCCGGTCCAAAGGCGAGCGTCTAGCCGTTTTACCACGGCGGCTCACTACGACTATTACTATCACCACGATATCACTACCGCTACCCCTATCACAATTATTACGCTTACCGCACAATTTACCTGTGTTTCGCCAATGGGTTTCTCCCTCTCATCCCTCTCATGCTGTTTCTCCTATAATGTTTTATCTCCCCCCAACTGTTTCTCCTTTATAAAAACACTCCCTGATTACAGACTGACAAAAACCCTTACATGTTATCAAAGTTTCCATCGTCATTTCCTTCTTTTAAGTTTAAGGAGAAGAAGAGATGGGTAGAAGTAACAGGAGAAACTAGGCATGAGCGGAACTGATGCCTTCAGGCTTTCTCTCGGAAAGGTGAAATCTGGGCAAGGCCAGGTGAGAGAAAGAGAGCGGGCGGTGGGGTAATAGCTGCATCTTCACACGAGCAGAGCTGTTGAAGTTGGTAGTTTTGTAAAAAAAATTATGTACTGGTAGTGTGGTAGTCTTATTTTCAGCTACATAGCAAACGGGTCACCTCATCTTTGCTCCGTTCCTGTGCTAACGAAAAACACACATAATGTTTATAACAGCCCCTTGGGGAAAGATTGACAGACTGCTGTCTCATCATATCTAGCATACACACGAATTAAAGCATACAGTAGCCATCCGAAGTGCTAATGCAAACAGTGCGACATTAGAAATGCAGTTCATCATTGATGTTAGCAGTTGCCCACGCGATCAATTTTAATCACATACTGGCAATATCAACATTGCGACGACAGGCATAGTGCCCTTTTCTGAATCTACATTTCACACCACCACGTTGGTCACAGTCGAAAAAAATATTCCAAATTAAATCCGCAGCTCACAGTGTCACGCCATGATTTAACTCGGAAGCTGGGCGACGAAACTATATCCAGTCTACAAATGGAGCAGAAATACATCGGCCACCGTCCGGCAGAAGCAAAAAATGTGCCTGGGCTCCAAACAGTGCCCCTGCCCAGCGTCCATTTTGACCGGAAGTGGTTTAAAATTATGTACTTCTAGACAAAGTTGCCGAGCAGAACTGTACTTTGGATACCACGCCAAATCTTTTGATACTTTTTATTTTTCTATCTCCTGAACAATAAGAAACAAAAACTTTTTTGGGGGGGAGAATTTTACAAAAAATGCATTGATGAGATCAAAAGTATTACTCTGGAATATTAACTACAGTAACTGGATGATACTGCAGCAACTGTATAACAAACTGAGCAGGGAGAAAATGGTGCCGCAATAACATAGTAAGTACAGAATTGCATTACTGATCAAATCTAAGTTAAGACAGTTATGCATGTGCTTTTACAATACGTCTCAACTTTGTTGTTCGAAATTAAATATACAAAATTTGATACATTTTGGTGTGTTTTCGTACCTTTTCAACAGAAAAAAAAGTGGCACTGTTCACACACAAATTTCGACAGCCCTGCAAACTAAATGTCGATCTTTTAGAAAGGCGCATGGTTTGTTATGCCATTTAAATAGTTTTTAGATTATTCTTTTGAAGGAAAAGGGGTGGTGGGGGTGGGGGGGGGGGATATAGGTGGCGTGGGGGAGCAATTATTTAACAGAACTTGAATAATGTAGTTAACATGTGTTGTTGTTTGTCCTGTGTTGATCTTCAGTTTTGTCTTGCCTTATATCTTACTTAATGTATTTCTTTCTTTCTTTCTTTCTTTCTTTCTTTCTTTCTTTCTTTCTTTCTTTCTTTCTTTCTTTCTTTCTTTCTTTCTTTCTTTCTTTCTTTCTTTCTTTCTTTCTTTCTGTTCTTTCCTTTTTCTTTCTTTTCCTTTATTTTAATTCTTTTCTTCTCATCCCTCAAAACCATCTTTCTTTACATAATTCTTGGTCTTTTTTTTTACCTTCTTCTTCCCCTTCCTCTCCCCTCCTTTTTATTTATTTATTTTCTTCTTTTTCGTTTTCTTCTTCTTCTTCTTCTTCTTCTTCTTCTTCTTCTTCTTCTTCTTCTTCTTCTTCTTCTTCTTCTTCTTCTTCTTCTTCTTCTTCTCCTCCTTCGTCTTCTCTCCTGCTCATTCTAATCCTCCTACTAGTTCTTCTTCTAATTATTATTCATTTTTTTTAACCATCGAAACATATTATTCTTCTCCTCAGTTCTTCAGCCTAAATATACCCGTGGAGTGTGGAGGGGGGGGGGGGGGGGGGGGGGGGGGGAGAGGAGGGGGATACGAATTATTACAATGTATAAAAGAGACTCAAACTTGTTACTTCTTCCTAAAATAAGTAAAGACTTGTCAAAGAACAACGTCTGCTCTCGCAAATCATTCACAGTTTAAAAAAAGAAAATGTACAAAGCTAAGAAGTTATCCAAAGAACATTACAGGTATTCTAGACATGTTTTGACACAAACGCTCGCAAACGTGATCTGAAGAGAGCCAGCATGCTTTTGGCAAGAATGACCTGAAAGTGATGGCAGCTCCAACTTCATAGCAAACAGGTCACATGTAATGACCCCGGTTTGAAAGGTCTCCACGCTCACAGAAGTCAAGCAGAATATCCGTGTGACAAAAGACCGAGATACTTGGGGCAGAAAAGTTGAACGAGGGAAAGTCCGAGGTGGAATTGTGGTCAGTTGTGTACTAGAGTTGGAAAAGAACTGTCGTGATGTGGTCAATGTAGTTCGAATGCAGTGTAGTCGACGTTGATTTTTTTTTTCTTAAGTATCCAGAAACGATGAGTTGTTAACCCTTTGGCTCGGTACTATAGATATCGCAACCCTTCGGCCTTGATTCCATGATAGGTACCGTAAATCTGGGAGAATTGTGGCTTTCTGCCTACCCCAGGGCTTGAACCCGGACCACAAGGAGTTCGTCACCCGGTCACCGCGCAGTCCGGTTTAACCAACTACGCTAGAGAGCCGGGCTGTCGACGTTGATTAAATGAATATTGTGGCATCTTTGTGGAAGGCAACAGCGATGATTGTGGTTGAGTAAATGTGATGGAACAGAAGAAATAAAACTGGCAGAATGTAGACGGGAATTCGTTCGGCGTTTCAGTGTTGTCAGTTGTAGAAAGCTGTATTCTTTAAAGTGACTGATGAGTTAACGTTTTCTTTAAGTTAAGACAGTTCTATAATTAACTTTCCATCATGTTACGGCTCAAAGATCTCTGCATTTGGGACATGAATGATACAGGTATTGAGATGGTTTCATGGGAGCAGGGTGCCATATATAGCATTGCATGGAGGGAGAAATTTAATAGGGAATATTGATAAAGGAGAACAATTTAAAGTATTTTAGAACGCATCGTCTGAGGAGAGTTAAGCCTACTACCCATGATGGCAAAAGTGGTCCTGAAATCTCCTGCACTTGTCACAGATTTTTGCTGAGGCGCGCTGATCTTGCTGGGCACACTCGACATCGCCATGGGCTGTGAGTCTTATGACTACTTGCAGCGCAACACAACACGGTGGGATAAGGGTCACAATAATTACAGATAAAGAGTTAAGGCCCCTGATAAGTGACTGGCAACTTTCCGTCTTTCCAGATGATAGTGTTATGTTGCGCTATGAGGAGGCATGGGACTTACAATCCATGGCATTGTCGAATGTGACTAGCAAGACACGCATGGGTTAAGAAAAATCTTCCACAATTATAGCATAGGATTTCAGGACCATTGTTGTCAACATTTGTGTTTAGTGTGTGTTTTTTCTCAGACGCTCAGCTCTCATCCTTTCTGCAATCCTTTCTTCCTTCCTTCTCAATCCCTTCATGTGTGTCCCCTTCACACAAGGCCGCCCGTCGCATTTTGTTCCCACGAGTCCACCTCAATATCTGTATCATTTATGTTCTGCTTTTGTACACATCTTTATATCTTAGTAGAGGTCGGCCTCGACATCTTCTACCCGTCTTTAATTAACCGTAGAGGATCTCCTTAGGGACTCTGTCATCCTCAATTATCCAGGTGTGACCAAGCCACCTGAGCTTTCGTAGACTGAGCATTGAGAAGACTGTTGTAATACCTGCTCTTTCCGATACCTCAGTGTTTGTTATCTTGTCCTGCCACTTAATGCCAACTATGCCAAGGCGCCTGACTGACTTACTGACTTTTTACCCCACCAGAACATCATACTGAGCGATAAACACCCAGTGATACAAAGTGCCAACATTCGGATGTGGATCACCCGTTGAGAGGTCACAGAAACCCCATTCAACTGTTAGGTTATATTAGGTCCCCCGGCAACAACCAGTGAGGGCTGCAAAATCCCAAAAATTTTCTTCCTGTATGGAAATGGAGATTTTAACTGTTCTAAAGCGCCCGACGAGAACCACGTCAAATACGTGCGGTGGCAACAGTGGTCCAAGACTCAACGCAAGGAAGCCATCCCAGTCAGTATATAATAGAACATTATCGTCTGAAAACACGGAAATGTGCCTAGTCAAACCACATTTAACCGACAATGTATTGATCGGCACTCATACAAAGAAATAGAAATACAGAAGGGCACACTAGGTAACATAAAAATCGCAAGCTCAAACTAGCATGCCGCGAATCGAACTTGTCACCTCCAAATCTGTGCCTCGCTATGGAAATAAGTGTACTAAGATACATGACCAACTAGACACCCCTGAAAAAAATGGGGTTCTCATTGGCCATGTCTCTCGTACAACCTGAAATCCTCAACTGTGGAATACGGACAGAATTCATCTCTAACTATTGAAATGGCACCATATTTAACTAGCATGTTGCCAACAACGTCTATGCTATATTCACCACTTAATTCATGCATTGCAGACGTGTCTCTAAAATATGACGAAAAGATATCAAACCAAACGAATAGTAAAATTAGTCATCACAACCACAAAAGACAAATCAACGTTGTGGATAAAGAGCCTGAGACGAGACGAGTCTGACTACCGGAAATTAATACTAATCAGAAACAACTGTGGACAGCAAGGACCGTAAAATGAATATGGGACTAGCTCTGTATACACAATTAATCTTTATTTGCCGTCTTAGCAATTAAGGTCGGCTGCAGTATACCCACTGCCTTTTCTATGAACGTTACATCTTGAAGCCCTATCCAGTATGTGAGAACATGAAAAGGTGTGTTTAACTTTACTTACAGTCATCAAAGTCCTATTGACGTGCCTCGTTTTATGGCAGAGAAGACTCGCCCGCGGTTTCTAATTCAGTCTTACGATGCCAGGAAACTAGGTATGTCTTTGTTAGTTTGCGGAACACGTGATACGCCTGTCTCATCTCCTGTGTTCCCATCAATTTTTATGTTAACCCACTCTGTCCCAGTTGTTTATTTTTAAGTCTTCTGTTATTATTTTAACTCCTTCATATCTAAACATTTATGAGTTAGAGTACCAATTTCTTGCGTTATTGTATTTAACAGCTACATCTGTCTGATAGTGAAAGAGTATATCTGAAACAGCGGTTCTCAACCTGTGGGCCGCAACCCTTTCTTGGGTCGAACGACCCTTTCACAGGGGTCGCCAAAGACCATCGCAAAACACATTTTCATTGAAGTTATAAAGTAGCAACGAAAATAACTGTATGACTGGAGGCATCCACAACAAGAAGAACTGTCACGGCATTAGGAAGATTGACAACCACTGATATAAGAGAATTTGAAACTATTACTATATATCAAAAACACTCTGTGACGTGAAAATGGGTCTTTAAGTATACTTTGTTTCCTCCAATGAATGTTGAATGTTGAATAAGGAATATAAATCACAGCCCTCGGGACACCCCTACAAGCGCTCCCCCCCCCCCCTCCATCTTCACCTTCAGCAGCAAGCGAAGAGTTAAAGTTCCGATGGTACCAGAAAATGTATGATTGCATATCTGTCTTTCCCTTCCTCCGAGTGTCAAGCGTCGACCAGATCCCATTGTAAATCCTCGCAGTGCCATTCTTCTCAGGCCTTAATGATCTGTCTGTGCCTCGGCACTGTTTTCTCGCTCCCAAAGGGCCCTCACAACATCCAGCTTGTCATACACCAGTTCACCCCCAAGTGGTGCAGAAACGGCCAGTCCTTCCGCCTGCTTATTTCCCAACACACCGGTATGCCCTGGAGAACATATCCAAATGATGCTAACTACCCGGGACCTTTAAAGTGATGCTTGCCACTCTGTACGGAGCATGCCTGTCTCCAACTCTTTCAACATGCTATGTGAATCAGTTACAATAGTTCCTCCAAAAAACAACAAGACAAAAGGCGGTTTTAGATCAAACGACGCTGTGCATGAGGGAAAAAAATGAACCACAAACAACACAGAAGTTGTTCTTGGAAGTCGCACACGCTGGGGAATATACCGCCTCCATGTTTTGTTATGAAAGTGAAAGTGTAAGTTAGCTAGCAGTAAGTTGCAGCAGTGTTGGAATGAAGCAACTGTAGTGCAGTGCTATTCAACTAAGTTTACTCAGGGGCCAAGATTTTAAAAATCCAGATCTTTGCACCAGAAAGATCATTAATACAATCCAACGGCCAGTGCTCCGCGGGTTACTTGCTATGCCTCCGCAGGCCGAATTTGGCCCGCAGGCCGCCAGTTGAAAAGTCCTGAACTTTAGGGTACCCGCCTGATGGCTATGACGTTGGAGCTGCAATTGCTTGATTATTTGATACACATGAATGAATCCAAAAAATCCATCCATCCATTTTTGAAAAACAAAACAAACGAAAAATCGACCACGTTCAACCTACAGCGAGCAGTATCAGTTATAACTGTGGTCTTGTGTCTTTGTGCCAATTATGTTGGCTGAGAAATGTTAATTGTACCAAAACTAGTGGCTTGGAGTCGTACTCTAGTATCTAGTGAGGGATGTTGGGGAGGAGGCTGGTATACACTATACACATATACACACACAAACATACATATATAGACATACATATATAGACATACATATATAGACATACATATATAGACATACATATATAGACATACATATATACATATACACACACAAACATACATATATAGACATACATATATAGACATACATATATAGACATACATATATAGACATACATATATAGACATACATATATACATATACACACACAAACATACATATATAGACATACTTATATAGACATACATATATAGACATACATATATAGACATACATATATAGACATACATATATAGACATACATATATAGGCATACATATATAGACATACATATATAGACATACATATATAGACATACATATATAGACATACATATATAGACATACTTATATAGACATACATATATAGACATACATATATAGACATACATATATAGACATACATATATAGACATACATATATAGACATACATATATAGACATACATATACATCTACCACATATACCTAACATACACGTCTGCACGCCAACGTTGGAATGTCCAAAGAATATTATAGAATGATAGAAAAACAAACGAGGCAGTCCTAGGAAAAGATGAAAGCCGCTTGAGGTTTGAGGTTTGAACAACGGACTAACATCACAGCATACGTGTAATAACACATAAGTGCTCCGTTCTTCTCCTAACCCAAGTCTGAGTCCGAAGAAGCACAGGCTCTGTAGCACTAGCGAGGATCCTGAAATACTTTGGGTAGATTTTTAACTCCAGATTTTGCCCAGGGCAGCGCTGTTAGGCTACTCTTTTTTATTTCAAACTGCCAAGGGATTTTTTACGTGCGCAACAATGCGGGCGTCTGATCTCACTACTTAGAGACCAGTGGGAATTACTAGAAGTCCAAGTCCACCTAAAGAAAAAAATCCTAGCTCTTAACGGGGATTGAACCCGGCACCTCTAGCACTTAAGGTGGATACCTTGCCTCGAGACCACGCAGCCCCGAATTGAAAGCCGTGAACTGTTCGAATAAATGACATGTTGATAGTCGGAGTTCTGCAGACTGAATGGACTCAAGAAATTGTGACGACTGGCCAGATCGGTGGTAAGAAAGCGAAGGGAAAGGCAAAGATGTAAATAACTGCGTGGCTTGGCCATATGGATGGGGTAAAACGCGAACACTGTCCTGATCCATGATTTTTGGTGATCGTGTGAGACGACGAAACTTGTTACCCTACGCTTCTCGACGTGGCTCATGATGATGACGATAATACCTAGGAAGGGTACCCAAACAATCAATGACCGAATAATTCCATGGACCGATATGTTGGGAAAAAAAGCTAGTATTTTCTTTTCACCTAACACCTGTGGGACATACAATGTTACCTGTTTTCACCCTTTCATAAACGGCCGAGGTTTATTTTATAACCCTGGCGTAAACTGACATTTGATGTTGGTGCAGGTCGTAGCAACACTGTCAATCAAAGAGAGGCTTTGTTTACAATTTGCGTCACTTCCGTACTGGCTTTGTTTGTATGCCAGTCTTGTGCAGACGCAACCTTTGGATGGTGATTGGCATAACGACATTTTTTTTTTAGCTTGGGAATTTTGTAGAACGGGAGAACTTAACCAGTGTTGCCACTTTGGATGTTTTACATCCAAATTGAGATGTTTTTCCTTTGCATTTAGATGGAGTTTTTGACGTTTAGATGGTAGAGATTTTTTTTAGACGTTTTTCATTTACAGTAAATTTATCAATTCTAACCTAAGAACCAGAATGTAATTTGACCTCCTAAATGCTATCTTGACAATAAAATTTTACCTGGTAAGAGCAGGAAAAGGCTGTTCAATTTATCAGCTCCCTGATTGGGTATTAAAAGAAATTGGAACAGCTAAAGCATGCCAGAGTCATTTTGGATCTGAAGCTTCAAATTCATTATACAAGCTAAGTTTATCCCGTGGATCTTGTAAGGCAGTCTTCAGAAAGATGAGGACATGATTATATAGGGTAAGTCATATCAATTGCTATGTAATTTGTGACTCTTTCAATTTGGATGTTTCTTCTAGATGCTTTCCGCGCAAATTTAGATGTTTTAAGAAATTTTTTTCGACTCAGTTTTGGATGTTTTTTGTCAAAGAAAAGTGGCAACACTGATCTTAACGTCCGGTCCATAAAACACATCTGGCTTATGAAAGGACCTCCTACTCCCATAAGAAAGCAGGTTACATACACCTGACTGATTTAACCGTGACAGGTGCCCTAATGATGACCTTTTAGTGGCTGAGTGAGGTATCTGGGATCTACCTCATTGGTCTATCATACTGATTGAGATTTGTTAAACCTCGGAATGTTACGGTAAACCTTTAAATAGCAACTAAGTTTTTAAAAAAAAAGAACACTGATTGACCGATCGATTTGTCTGGCTCAACCAGAGCAATCATACTCAATATTTAAACAAATTAAGGTGCCCGGCTCTCTAGCGTAGCTGGCTAAACCAGACTGCGCGGTGACCGGGTGACGACCTCCTTGTGGTCCGGGTTCACTCCCAGGGGTAGGCAGAAAAGCCACATTTCTCCTAAATTTACGGTATTTACAATGGAATCAAGGCCGAAAGGTTGCGATATCCACAATACCGAGCTTAAGGATTAACAACTCATGGCTTCTGTATACTAAAAACAAACAAACAAATAAATTAAGCAGCCTAATGTTGAAGTGTATGTGGCGGTGATATAGCGGCTAAGCGCTCGCCTGCGACTCTGAAGGTGGTGAGTTCAGATCCTGACTGAGTCAAACATTTTCTTGTTTTTAAAATGAATCATCTTCCAGTTCGACCCAATCTTAAATAGCTATACGGTTAAGTACTGGGTCTGATGTTGACTGGATCACCAACTGAATGCCGATTGTTCCATAAAATATATGTCTAGCCCTATTTGCCCAGTATGCATGAAAGCGTGCAAATGAGCTCTTCACTTTCACTTCACAATGTTAAAGTTAATATTTTCGTATAAGCCCCGAACGATGCTGTGAATATGTAAATAATCGATGGCAAAAATGTTCCGGGACCAAAAAAGTTCACGCGCTTTGCGAAACAGCGATTAGAGGCTCGTCTATGGATCCACAGGTCGTGGGTTCAAATCAGTACGATGCTGGACTGTTAAAAAATGGGTTTGGCTCCCAGGTCGCCGGACAATTGCAGACTGGTCGATGCAATATAGGTCTCACCCTGTATGCCCAATAAGCTTGAAGGCGCGAAAAGGGATCCTTTACTTTAGTTACTTCTTCTTCTTCTTCCTCTTTTTCTAATTGTTCTTCAGCATTCTGAGCCCTTGAGGTTCATTGCTGCAGATATCCCCCGCCTCCATTTATTTCTCTGGTTGGACTTCTCTTTCCAGTTGGTGACACCAAATGTTTGCAGGTCTGCCTAGACATTATCTCTCCGTGTTCTTCTTGGTCTGCCTCGTGGTCTACAACCATTCATCTCCCTTGTGTATACAACAACAACTGCAACTGTCATCTGATATTCTGTTATCTGACATTCCTTTAATATGTCCAACCATTTCAGACTTAACTTACTTGCATTATAAAAACAATTATTAATATTATTGTCCCTTCATTATCTTCATCCTTATCATATTATTATTATTCCCATTATTACTGTAATTTTATTGTTATTATTACTATTATCATCATAATATTATAATTATCATTTCATTATTATTATCATCATATTATTATAATTGTCACTTCATTATTATTATCCTCATCGTGTCATTATTATTGCTATTAATATTATTGTCTTTTATCATTTTTATTATCATAATCATCTCATTATTATTATTAGGATTATTGACATTTTGTTATTATTATTAATACCATCATTATTCTACTATTATTATTGTTATTATTATTATTATTATTATTACTAATATTATTGTCATTTCATTTGTAACTTTATTTTCATATTATTATTATTATTATTATTATTATTATTATTAGTATTAATAATATTGTCATTTCATTTTTATTATTGTCATTAGCATCATATTACTATTAATTATATTAATATTGTCGTTTCATTATTATTATCATTATCATCAACATATTATTATTATTATTTACTTAAACACCTGTTGAAGTCCTTAGCCAAGAAAAGTTTGTAAAAGCGCTTAAGCCGGCCTCATCCTCCCGTCTGCTCCACGTAAAGTTACCTACATGGTCCGTCAATTAAGTAAGGAGACTAATTTCATTAAAAAAAAATAATAATCAACAGTCGAAGATATAACCTGTATCTGATTCAAAGTAAGCCTCTTGTGCATTGACACAGCAAGTGGCACGATCTAACAAACACCTGAACGACCTCTGCAGTTCTTCTGTTGTTATGGCCCTTAAAGTCATGTTACGGTCCTTTGGATGTCATCAATATCGTTTAAGGAAAGTGTCCTTTTAATCGTAACTTTAATTTTTGGAATATAAAATAATCACAAGGAGACAAATCTGGGAAATAGGGTGGAAGGTTGAGAACATACACTTGTTTTGGGGCCAAAAATGTTGTGTTTTGATGATGTCTCTTGGGTACTCAGCCCGCTGATGTTTTTGGTCATCAGACAACGAATGTGGTACAAGCCGGCAAGCAACTTTTTTTTTCTTGCCAAAATCTTGAACTAAAATGCTATGAATTGTCTCTCTGTAGACACCAGATTTATCTGTCATCATTCTCACAGTAAAACAATGGTCTTCTTGTATCCGTTCTCTGACATTTGCAATAAGTTCATCATTATGAACAGAAATCTGGCGTCCAGGTCTAAGTGCATTAGTAATCATTTTCAGACCACTTTTGAATCGTGAATACTACCTGAAAATTTGTGCACGAGATAAACAATTATCCCCATAAACTTGTTGCATCAATTCAACTGTTTCAATGGCGCTTTTTCTAAGTTTTAAAAAGAATTTAATGTTAGCTTTTTGCTCCGTGCTGATTACGTAACAATGCACATTCGACTAGGTCAACAAAATCGAGGCTTGTTTGTTTGCTTATTGAGCGGCGATGAAAAGTTGCCAGATCATAGTTGAATGTTGCCTTTTTAGTTTCCATGTTTTGCTTCATTGGTGGTATTTTTGTCTTGGCCATAATAAAATCAATCTCATTACTTAATTGTCGAACCTTGTATGCGTCCTTTCTCTCTGACGTAGGCATAAATCTAAGCATCCTTGGAACACACCTGCCCCCTCAACCACGTCAAGGCGAAGAGACACCAGATGAGAGTTTTAATTCGATGCCAGAAAGTATAAATCAACTAGAAAAGTTAAGTGCAAATCACTCAAGAGGTTTTTGGCGGTGGGTTGAGAGAGATCCGTCTAGTCGCAGTAAAGGAGCTGCCACGTTTAAGTCTGAACTATACGGTGTGTGGAGTCACAGCGTCAAAATTGTACACAGGGTCACTTGTATCGTCGCTGTGGTCAGTTTCTTCTTTATTCGCCATCATTAACAGCGTTATCATCGGCGACCGCATCGCCCATTGGCTTGCCGGTAGAAGACTTCGTCTCCAGTCACGAGAGTATTTAAGCCTGTCTCCTTTGATCGGATCAACACTGCATGAATCCTTTTCAGGGCTATATGATGGCGAGCAATGCTAAGCCACATCATATGGCGCACATAACCGTGTCACGGTTATAACCCAAGGCTCCAGCTTTAGGTATGCTGGGTGAATGTGACGATTTTTTTTCCAGCAAAGCATTTACCACTAACATCATCATCAATACTAACATCATCATGAACATCATCATCATCATCATCATCATCATCACGTGTCTTGCAGACTGGAGTGGACAGTCATACCTCTCCACAATCTGCAAATGCGTGGATAAGTTCGTATAGACATCCTTCCATGCGATGCCAACAGTTTTCTCACGTTTGTCTCCTTCTGTCTCCCTTCCCGCAGATAGTTCCAGTGTTCGTCATCATCGTCACCATCATCGTAATCATTATCATTCTCGAGAAGGAAAATGTTGGTAACTCAGGAAAACCAATACAACTGTTAATTCTATTGCATAGAAATGTATCTGCAAAAAAATTACTTAATGTCCAAGTAGCTAGGGTTGGGTAATCATCAAGCAATAATAGAATCTATTTATACCACTCTTTAGTACTTTATCACGGTCGCTCTCCAAAATATAGCTCTTTTTTGAAGCAATAGGTGTTTCGTCTTTTTCAGGACGAAATTTTTTTTTATTTGAAGCCCCACTCTGGCTTTTGCCAGGGGCCGCAATATAGGCAGGCCATAAATATGGCCTATTGTCTGAACGCGGTTTCTGGGACCTCTCCACGGCGATCCTCATCCACATGGTGGCACTTTGTGTCATCCGATGTTTATCGCTTGTGTAATGTCCTAGTGGGGTAGAAAGTCAGTCAGTCAGTCTCCAAAATATCGCACAGCATACTCGAATTTAACGCCTAAATTTTACAAGCACAAAATCGAATAGAAAACATCACAAGCATCCATCTTGTAAAAAACTTGAGATAGCCTGGATTCATCGCCGTTGTCGACCGTTTCTACGTATTATCACAGTCAGTGAAATGCCCTTGCTCCAAGTGTCATAATACAGAAGTGAAGTCTCTCGCCTTTAAGGCCTCGCATTATCTCCCCTAACTAGCGTGAATTCTGAGATACAACTCACACATCTTATTCTTCTTTTGAGTTTCACTCCCAAACCTACTCGTCTGTTCGACCTTGCTGGTGCGTGGCTCATGGTATGGACCTGTGATTGAAAACACACTAGACAATATAAATATTGAAAGCTATAATTACCGTGCTGGGAATCGAACCTGTCACCTCTAGACGACATGTGCGCCTCGCTATGGAAACAAGTGCACTAAGAACATGGTCAACTAGACATCCCTCCCCCTCCCCACACTGCTCCCCCAAAGCTCTTATTCGAATGCGCCTGGACCCCACTATGATCACGCAGTGCCAGTAAAGTGTAGGGTCAGTATGCCAGAATAGATAACATCACGCTAACCATTCTACAGTTAACCATCACACTAACCATTGCACAATCAACCATCCCACTTATCATTCAAACAATCAACCATCACACTAACCGTTCTACAATCAACCATCACACTAACCATTCCACAATCAACCATCACACTAACCATTCTACAATCAACCACCACACTAACCATTCTACAATCAACCACCACACTAACCGTTCCACAATCAACCATCACACTAACCATTCTACAATCAACCATCACACTAACCATTCCACAATCAACCACCACACTAACCGTTCTACAATCAACCATCACACTAACCATTCCACAATCAACCATCACACTAACCATTCCACAATCAACCATCACACTAACCATTCCCCAATCAACCATCACACTAACCATTCCACAATCAACCATCACACTAACCATTCCACAATCAACCATCACACTAACCATTCTACAATCAACCACCACACTAACCATTCTACAATCAACCATCACACTAACAGTTCTACAATCAACCATCACACTAACCATTCTACAATCAACCATCACACTAACCATTCTACAATCAACCACCACACTAACCGTTCCACAATCAACCATCACACTAACCATTCCACAATCAACCATCACACTAACCATTCCACAATCAACCATCACACTAACCATTCCACAATCAACCATCACACTAACCATTCCACAATCAACCATCACACTAACCATTCCACAATCAACCATCACACTAACCATTCCACAATCAACCATCACACAAGCCGGCTTTCCTCCGAACTTCTAACACGGCATTATGGCGGCCAAACAAATATCTTAACAGGGCCTCAGTCTTATTAAAAATATGCGAACTTCCGGCGACGAACAAATCGCAGCAAAACTAGGATTACCTGACAATTTCAAGAGACACAACACTGCAGACTATAGTAGCAGACGATAATAGCGACCGTTGACACTTTCAGCGTTTCTGTATACGATACTAGCAGACGATACTAGCGACCATTGACAATTTCAAGACACGCAACATTGCAGACAATAAAAGCGATCTGGCGGGGAGACTACGCGCTCCGACGCAGATTAGCGTCGTTGTTGTCCTCAAACTTGTCGGCATGCGCAAACGAGGTTACGCTCATCGCCGACAGTATCCCCCGCAACGCGCGGAGCGGATGGGGAGCTAAACTAGATGCCTGGAACTCATGAGCAAATAAAATGGAGGAAGTTGCAGGAGATGCGGTAGCTGCTGCTCGTGAGTCCTAGCTATCTATTTTATACGGAGGATGCGGTCGGTGATGAGGCATAGTCACATAAACAGGCCCGCAATAAACATATCGCTGAGACCCTGTTAGGGCATTTGTTTCGTTATACGGAGCCGATCCTAGTTTTGCCGCTCGGCAGGAAGTCCGAGAAGTTCGCATACTTTTTAATAGGACTGAGGCCCTGTTATGATATTTGTTTGGCCGCCATAACGCTGAGGTAGAAGTTCGGAGGAGAGCCCACTAGCCATTCCACAATTAACCCTAACTATCTAAATACTTCAGCGCTGCTCACGGAATACAGTACGACAAAAACTCCTGTCACTGACGGACGCTACACACCACAAAGAAGCTACACTATCCTAACGAAACACATTACCACAACCTAGTCGGTCACTAGCCCAGCTCTCTAGCGAAGTTGGTTAAACCTGACTTTCGCGGCGGCCGGGTGACGAACTCCTTGTGGTCCGGGTTCACTCCCGGGGGTAGGCAGAAAAGCCACATTTCTCCCAGATTAATGGTACCTATAATGGAATCAAGGCCGAAGGGTTGCGATATCCATAGTACCGAGCCAAAGGGTTTAAAACTCATGGTTTCTGGATACGTAAAAGAAAAAAAAAATTCGGTCACTAAAATATTCCTGTAACACGCTAAGAGTGTGATTGTGTGTATGTGTGTGTGTGTGAGAGTGAGAGAGAGTGAGTGAGAGAGAGAGAGAGAGAGAGAGAAGAGGCCCTTAGAAGAACGCCCTCTGATCTAAGAATATCAGGGAGATAACAGCAATGTTTACCAAACAAATTGACATGGTCAACAACACATTAGAGGTGATTTCGAACAGGTGTGAAAGCGACGCACACTGTCACGGAGCGACGTTGGGTTTCACAGAGAATGGTTGTGTGTTAAAGCTTTTGTGTTAAAATCAGTTATAAATTCAAGTAAACTCCTGTTAGAATTTATAGCGAGTGCGCTTTGTGATGGGAAAATAGGAGGTAGCAAACATTATTTTGATATTGTAAACAAAGGATTATAAATATTGAGGAGCGTTAATTACGACGGGTCATACACAGTTTCTGGGTTCTCTCCGCGGGTGATCCTCATCCAAATGGTGGCACTTTGTGTCATTGGGTGGTTTATGGCTTGTGTGATGTCCTAGTGGGGTAAAAAAAAAAATAGATAGTTGAGTCCAAAACGTCTTCATATATAAGGCTATTTTTGTTCGTTTTGAGAAGCCCCACCCTGGCTTTGCCCGGGGCCGCAATATAGCCTTACGGCTGAACGGGGTTTCCGGGACCTCTCCACGGGTGATTCTCATCAGCATGGTGGCACTTTGTGTCACCGGGTGTTTATCGCTCTGTGTGATGTCCTGGTGGGGTAAAATTACCCTAATTACTTGTGCTCACAAGTTAAAAATAATCATGCGCCTAATGTATATTAAAAAAAAGTCACTCAGCCAGCCAGTCAGCAAACTACTAAACCAACCACTAACTCAATCGTCCAAGCAATCAGCCAACCAATTAACCTAAAACTTAACCAATCATCCAATTAATCAGCCTACCACTGAACCAACCACTAACCTAATCATCCAACCAATCAGCCAACCAACAAACCAACAACTAAATCAGTCAGCCAACTAATAAGCCAACCAATAACCCAACAACTAAACCTATCAGCCAGGAAAATAATTAATCAGTCAGCCAACCAATAAACCAACCAATCAGCCAACAATAAATCAATCAATCAGCCAACCAATAAACCAACCAGTCAGCCAACTAATAAATCAATCAATCAGCCAACAATAAATCAATCAAGCAGCCAACAACTAAACCAACCACTAACCCAATCATCCAATCAATCAGCCGACCAATAAGCCAACAACTAAACCAATCAGCTAACCAATCAGTTATTCAGGTAGCCAACCAATCAGCTAACCAATAAACCAATCAATTAGCCAACCAATAAACAATCAATCAGCCAACCAATCAGTAAATCAATCATTCAAACAATAAACCAACCAATCAGCCAACCAATATACCAATCAATCAGCCAGCCAATAAACTTACCAATCAGTCAACCAATAAACCAACCAATCAGCCAACCAATAAACCAACCTATCAGCCAACCAATAAACCAACCTATCAGTCAACCATTCAGTTAGCCAATCAGCTAACTAATCAGCCAACCTGTCACCCAAGTAGTCAGGAAAAAAATAAACAAATCATCAGCCAAGCAATAAAGCAACAATAAGATATTAATCCAACCGATAAACCAACCACTAAACCAATCAGCCAAGCAATGAAGCAACCAATAAGATATTAATCCAACCGATAAATCAACCACTAAACCAATCAGCCAAGCAATGAAGCAACCAATAAGATATTAATCCAACCGATAAATCAACCACTAAACCAATTAGCCAAGCAATGAAGCAACCAATAAGATAGTCAACCAACCAATAAACTCATAAACTAACCGGTAAACTATGTATCAACTAATAAATAAGTCAGCCAACCAATAAAACCAATCAACATACTAGCTAACCAATCAATCATTCAATAACTAAAAAGTCGTGGGTTTGCTCCCTGGCGGAGCCGGACTTTTTTCAAAAATGACGCCTCCCAGGTCGACCCAGCCTTGAGTGGGTACTGGGTGCAGTCCCGGGAAAGTGAAGGCGGCCGGCGTGATACTGACCACATCACCCATTTTGTGCCTATTGGTCTATAAAAACATAGGTCTAGCCCTATATGCCTTAAGGCGTGGAAAAGGGTCCTTTACTTTTTTACATTTTTTTTATCCCCCTCGCCACCCTTCTCAACCAGACCATCTACCAGCCAAATCACCAACCATTCAAACGGCTGTTAAACTGATAAGTCAGCCAACCAACGTAATAAAAGTTGCTATCAAATCTGTCTAATTATATATATATATTCAATCAAAATATTCTTTAAGCCGAAAAACTCGTTACACACTAACTCTCCCCACAATAGCTTGTGCACGTCAACAGGAAAATCGATAGTGCCAAATTACAAACTCGTGTAGGCTGTTACAAACTGAGTCAGGGTGGTCGAGCGTAACAATACACTTGTTGCCATCAGGTTAGCGATACCTGACCCGGGTGTTTACAAGTTCAAAGTCTTTAGTCGATAGTCGAGGTTCCAGCGTCGCCCTAAAAGGGCCCCGCCGTTCATATGCCAGTGGAACTCACACAAAATGTCCTTCACTGACCAATCTTCCCCGCGTCGGTTCATTGTATTCTTCACCATACTATAACAAGGTCGCGGGTTCGGATTCTGACACAGCCGGTAATTTTTTGCCTAAAATGACCTTGGCTCCCAGCTCGACTCAGCCTTTATTGGGTACCAGTTAAAAATCATGGAACGAACGAACGAACAAACTTTATTTTTAAAGGGTTAAGAATTGGGCACGCAGGCCCGTCTTACATTCTGCCCTTCGAGGTGTCCCTCCATTCTTACATCATTTCATTCACACATCAAGTTATAAAACATTATAAAAAGCATCTAAACATTAAGCACAAGCACTGAAATGTCTACATTTCTAACTACAACAACCGTAGTGGTTGTTATAAATCCAAGGAAAAAGGCGCTATTTCTAAAATATTTTTCTCTTAGTCCTCTATGGGAGCATGTAATCTGTGCTCAAATAATATTCAAACAGTTTTCTATTGAACCTATAGGGACTAGTGGTATTTTTTGATCTGTTGTGGAAGACAATTCCACAGCTGAGCTGCGGAGTACGCTAAACTTGATTTATAAAGGTCTATCCTAGGTTTAGGAATGTGTAATATGTTTAGGCGTTTACTGTGCCTTCCATTATATTTAAACAACGACCATAAGTAAAGGCGGCCGGAGTGATGCTGACCGCATCACCCACCAAGTGCCGATTGGTCTATAAAATATAGGTCTAGCCCTATATGCCCAATACGCCTAAAGGCATAAAAAAAAAGTGTCCTTTGCTTTTACTTTTGACATAATATAACATTGTCATTCGGAGAAACCGAAAAATGCCAACAACAGAGAGAACGGCAATGGAACAAGAAGCTGCGTCGACAAGAACGATAGCAGACGCATACAAGCCAGAACACTATGTTCGTGACATTTTACCAAAATTGGAAGCTAGCAAGAGACCTCTCAGTGTGGGATCCGGATTGTCATTATGGCGGGGAAAAAATAATAATGGATTCACTGCATTCTAACAAACATGTTGCAAAAGTAGACTAATTAGGGTGCTTACTTCGACGTCGGAGTGTATCTGCTTGAGAGGCAAGGAACCAACAGTCTGCATGTTTATCTAGACCCGTCCCAATGTAGGGCGCACTTTTTTCTTATTTTAAAGCCCTAATATAACCGAGTCGGCTCTGTGGCTAAGTCGATGAGAACGCTTCGTAATGCCGGGATGCCGGGTTCGATCCCAACTGCAGGCCATGCAGTTTGCGTTGGTTTCGACAGTGGTATCAAGAAAGCCGACCGTCCAGACAGCAATGGCAAACTACTGGACGTAAATTTGCCTAGAAAAACCACACAACAGCCAGGGGCTGTTGGGGTTGGTTCTACAACGTCCTGTAAAGGATCCGCAACTAACATAATATAACCCAACGGTTAAACGGGGTTTCTGGGACTTGTACCCGGGTGATCCTCATTCGAATGGTGGCAGTTTATGTTGGTAGCTTGTTGTACAGTTCTGGTTGGGTTGAACGACACTCACCCATTCACACACACACACATACACACACACACACACACAAACACACACACATACACACAAGTATTTCAGGATCCTCGCCGGTGCTAAAGAGTTTTTGCACTGCACTGAGATTTTCAGTCTTGAGATAAAAGTAGAACAGAGCACTTTCGGATTTACTACCCTTTTTGCCATGACGTGTGATCGTTTGTTTACACCTAAACTACACACAAAAAACACACACACAAACACACACACACACACACAGAGGGAGAGGGCGGGGGGGGGGGGGCTGCATACAAATGATCCAGATGTGTAAAGCGGATGTGCACGAAAAACAAGTTTTGGAACAAGACTTAAATCCAGAAGGGAACAAGCAACTAGAACTGTCGGCAGGAATTTACGGTTAATGCAAAAAAAGAAGAAGGAGGCAAGACACCGAATGGCTTTCTGGGGTGTCGTGATGTGAGGCACGTTGGGCACATGACCTGTTTCACAATGATCCTCTACTTCTTCTTCTTCTTCGCCTTTTTCGCGGTCAGCGACTGTAACTTCGGTGGGAAATTCTAGAATTTGCTCTTATTCCTGAACTTATGTTTGCATGCACATCAGTTTAACATAACTGTCTGATTGTGTACAGACTGTTGGTTCCTGTTCTCTCAGGCAGATGCACTTCGACTTTGAAGGAAACTCTCCTAATTAGTCGCCTTATACGACATGTTTGTTAGGTAGGCAGTGGGTCTGTTCTCCGACCTACAAATTTAGCCCCGGAACACAGACGAGCAACACGATGATGATACCTTGAACATGCTTCTCTGTGCCTATGAGTTATTTTCTCTCCAGCACTGAAACTTTTGCATTTTTCTTCCTCTTATCATTCACCAGTCGTAAATTTCCCTGGCGAATCCTAGTTGTTCGACTTCTTCTGAAGTTTGGTCTTTGTCCAGAACTTGAGTTTTTGCATGCACATTTGTTTTACAGATCTGGCTTATTTTCGAGTAGAAACCGTGTCATTCTATGTGCTACAGCAAGTTTATTGTGATCAGGGGAAGAAGAAGAGAAAAATGATGAAGGGAGTGGGTCTTTGCAGCTACAGTCACTGGTAGGTAGGAAACTCTCAGTGACAAGATGTTGTGCGGTCTTCGTCCATTCCACTGCCGGGTGATCTGATCATGCTTCGAGGGTGTATTCTCTAGGTTAAAGAGGGAAGAGGGGCGCTGAGGGGTCTTGAGGCATGGCGTCCACCTCGAGTGATGGAGGTCCTAGGTTCAAGTCCCGGTGAAAGCTGGAATTTTTAACGTGGACTTCTAGTAATTTCCACTGGTCTCTGTGTAGTAAAATCAGAAGCCCATGCCTTGGCAGTTGCAAATCCAAAAGAGTAGCCAAGCGGCGTTGCTCGGGCAAAATATGGAGTTGAAAATCTACCCAAAGTATTTCAGGATCCTCCACGTGCTACGGAAATTCTTTGGACTCAGGCTTGAGTTAGAAATAAAAAGCATCTCTTAATGGTTAACTACCCTTGTGCCATGATGTTGATCCGTTCTATAAAGCAAATCATTTTGTAGGGGAAACCACTGGGAAAAATCACAGATACCCAGTTGAACCTCCTAAGAAGTTATGTTAGCGTACATGTGACGGCTACATAAAGCGGTGTATCATCCTAAAGTCCTATGGATCGATATACCGAAAAGAACGGAGCCTTGTGAGACCAAATATAAAGCATTTTAATCGACCAATTTGTTTTTAATGCCTAACTTCTTTTGATAGAGCTCATCAACGAACATTACATCTTCCCCCGATACTTCGATAAGGTGCAATTTAAAACAAAAGAAGAAGAAGAAGAAGAAGAAGAAGAAGAAGAAGAAGAAGAAGAAGAAGAAGAAGAAGAAGAAGAAGAAGAAGAAGAAGAAGAAGAAGGACAAGAAGAAGAACTTCTTTCCAAATGAATGAATAAAGTTCAACCTCACCAGGACCGCACAAAGAGCGATAAACAGGCGACACAAAGTACCACCATTTGGATAAGAATCACCCGGGTGCAAGTCTTAGAAACCCCGTTCAACTAATAATTGCCCGGCTCTCTAGCGTAGTTGGCTAAACAGGATTGCACGGTGACCGGGTGACGAACTCCTTGTGGTCCGGGTTCACTCCTTGGGGGTAGGCAGAAAAGCCACATTTCTCCCAGGTTTACGGTATTTGGAATCAAGGCGGAAAGGTTACGATATCCATAATAACGAGCCTAAGGGTTAAAAACTTATGGCTTCTGGATACTAAAACAACAACCATTAAGTTATATTAGAGCTCCCGACTACAGCGGGGGTGTGGCTTTCATCATCATCTTCATCAGTTCTCGTTATGCCTAGTGGCACATGAGGCTTCAGAGAGGACCTTCCATGCTTTTCTGTCCTGTGCAATCTTCAGTGCAGTTTTCCATGTCAAAGATGCCGCACTCAGGTCATTTTGCATCGTTCGTCTCTATGTTGTTTTTGGGCGCCCCTGTTTTCTCTTTCCTTCTGGTGTCCATGTGAGAGCTGTTTTGGCAGGTATATCAGAAATCATTATCATAACGTGGCCAAGCCATTTCCATCTTCTCTTGGTAATCATACTGTCTAAAGTTTCTTGGTTTGTGGCTTGAAGTAGTTTAGTGTTTGAGATTGTATCTGGCCAGAAAATTTTGATAATTCTACGTAGACATGTGTGGTGGAAGGTTGACCTCTTGTGTGCATCCTTTTTGGTCATTCTCCAGCATTCCGCTCCATAAAGAAGAACTGGCAAAATGATGCTCTTGTAGAGTCGGAGTTTTGTTTCTCTGCAGTAATTGTTGGATTTCCAGATTTGCCTCATCCTTCCAAAAGCAGCTGTAGCTTTGTTCAGGCGTGACTGTATGTCTTCCTCTGTGTGGCTTTAAAATAATAAAATATTTCGTCCCACTCTGGGGCGAAAATACAACTTCTTGAGAAGCGGCTGGCCGAATGATTGGAACACTAGGCTCTCAAGCGGGAGACATGGGTTCGAATCCTCGGTGAGGCTGAGGATTTTTTTCTGTCGGGGGCAAAATAAAATCCTCACCTGCGCAGTCCGTGGCGACAGCACTAGCTATGCAGCCTTAAATCCTCAGGCTCAAAGACCCCCCCCCCCCTTCCTGTCTACACCGCAACAACTTGTTATCAAGCATTTACCTTGTTGTTTGTAGACTTATACGCAAGACATGCTAGTTGTTACAAGACAGGTATCTATAAATATCCTGAAGAGCCTTGGGAGTTCAGTGCCTCAGATACTGATCTCGCTCCCTAATGTTCTTTAAAGCCGCAGCTGCCAAATCACTTCATCTCCCATTTTCTTTACCTGATGTAATTTCTACCTGTCCCGTTTTGAAGGAATACCTGAAATCGTTAGTCTCTGATCTGGCACAGACTCCAGCATCCTCGATGTGCCTGGAGCAGTCAGAGCGTGGCGGGCATTAGGTATGGGTCTTCTCGGGTGTGGAGGGGAAAACGACTGTACCATGTGCCTAGATAAACAAATAGGCTCTAGTAAGTACACAGAAATAAATGAAACCCTTGAGGTAAAGGGATATATATATATATATATATATATATATATATATATATATATATATATATATATATATATATATATATATATATATATATATATATATATATATATATATAAAAGGGAGTCGCCTTGGCAGAGCGGCTAGACGCTCGCCGCGGATCGGAAGGTCGTTGGTTCGCTCCTTGACGGAGCCAAGGTTTTTTCAAAAATGACCTTGGCTCCCATGTCAACCTAGGCTTGAGTGGGTACCGGGTGCAGTTCCGGGAGTGATGCTGACCACATCACCCATCTTGTGCCGATTGGTCTATAACATATAGGTCTAGTCCTATATGCCCTCTGCGCTTATATGCGTGGAAAAGGGTCCTTTACCTATATATATATATATATACACACACACACATACATACACACATAAACAGACAAACATTGATTGGTACTCATAGAAAGAAGTAAAAAGATAGAGGGACACAATAAACAACATACAAATCGAAAGCTTTAGTTGAATAATTCTGCCTCGTTTTCAACGACTTTAGTGGATTCAAGCTGTATAGAGCAGTAATTTCAAACTGGTTGCCTCGGTACCCAGGGATGACGCGAGCGTATGTCAGTGGTAAGTAAAGGACCCTTTTCCACGCGTTTAGGCGTAAAGGGCATATAGGGTTAGACCTATATTTTTTAAGACCAATCGGCACAAGATGGGTGATGTGGTCAGCATTACGCCGGCCGCCTTTACTTTCCTGGGTCTGCACCCGGTACCCACTGAATGCTGGGTCGACCTGGAAGCCAAGGTCATTTTTGAAAAATGTCCGGCTTCGCCAGCGAGTGAACTCACGACTTTCCGATCCGCGACGACGTCTAGCCGCTCGGCCACGGCGACTCCCATGTCAGGGGTAATAATCAAGATTTTTTTTTTTTTAATCTGCTTGAGTTCAGCGAAGACAGCAGTTTAAAACAGAAATACCACGAAGGAACCAAGAAAAGTTCTGGAGGCAGGTCTGTTCAGAAAAACCATGCTTTTAACAAGGTCGCAGTGCATTCTCAACGTACGCTTACATTAAAAAACAGATACAGGAAGCAAGCTTTAAGTGATTTGAGGGTACGGTTAACTAAACTTCCCATCAACATAAAGAAAATAATGACAAATTTATCCAGTTTCATTCATCGCATTAAACACAGGTGAACATCAAATCTGCACTGTTTTTTTCTTCTTTTCCTAAGGACTCCTCAACCCTTTTTAAGGCTTGGTGTGCGGTGAATATATTTTTGTCCGACAAGTGTGCCGCGGCGAACAAAAGTATGAGAAACGCTGGTATAGAGGACTGGCAAATGAAATGAATACACCTGGTTAAAGGAGTGCATAGCAGGTCATACTCTTAGTTTTCTGGTTGCTACAGCGAGGCTATGTCACTGTTTGAGGTGACAGGTTCGATTCCCAGCATGGTAACTATAACTTTCGAAGTTTACGTCTAGTGCGTCCTTCTATCCTTTTACTTCTCTCTATGAGTGCCTATCAATACATGTCCGTTTGTTTATTATGTATAATGTCTTGCAGGTACAGCTTATCGACCTAGAAGTCCCTGCAAGATACGCTCTCAGAAGAAAACGCATTTAAAAGCAGGATAAACCAGACTTGTAGTCCTTGTAACCAGTTGGTCCTGGATGGAACCTCTGACAGACAAAAGGAAATGTGCATCTTTAATTCAGCAGTTTCAACGGCATGCTTTGTTCCAAATGCATTGGTGTTAGCTTTCCTTTAGATTAAACAAGGCAGCCCGAGAAGGGATCATGATGGATTGGTAAACACACGGTCTCTACAATACTACCCAGACTGTACTAGTGCGAGGAAGCAACAAATGGAGCTAGAGACAGACAAACAGATAGACAGACAAACAGACGAGTCGACAGATCTGCAAACAGAGGGACTGTCGAAAGCACAGATAGAAGTACAATACGTACAGAAATATGATACGTACAGAAATATAGTACGTACAGAAATATAATACGCACAGAAATATAGTACGTTAGGAAATACAATACATACACAAATAAAATACGTACATGAATAGAAATATGATACGTACAGAAATATAATACATATAGAGATAGAAATATGATACGTACAGGAAAAGAAATATAATACGTACAGAAATAAAATGTTTATAGAGATATGATACATACAGAAATATACTACGTACAGAAATACAAATATAATACGTAAAGAAATAAATACGTATAGAGATAGAAATATGATACGTACGAATATAGAAATATAATACGTACATTAAAAAAATACTTACAGAAATAGAAATATGATACGTACCGAAATATGATGTGTACAGAAATATAACAAGTACATAAATATAATATGTACAGAAATTTAATACATAAGGAAATATAATACGTACAGAAATAAAATATGTACAGAAATAGAAATATAATACGTACAGAACTATAATACGTATAGAAATATAATAGGTATCTCAGACACTCAGACAGTCAGACAGGCATACATAAAGGTAGTCGACCAACTGAGCGATTCATTAAATGATCAGATAAAAACATAGTCAGACAGACAGACAGACAGACAAGCAGTCAGACAGGTATGTGGGGTGGCTGATATATTAGTAGTAGATATGCAAATAGACAAGTTAGTAGACCCCCGTGTGGGTTCCGGGGTCCTATTGTGAGGAAAACAAGAATAGACCCACTGCCTCCCCAAAAGCATGTCGTAAGAGTCGACTAACTGGGGAGCTTCCTTTGAAGTCAGTGCAGACTGAGAGGCAAGGAACCAGCAGTCTGCATTCATTTGAATCAGATCTGTAAAACTGATGCACATGCAACACTCAGGTTCTGGAGCATGACTGCAATTCAGTAGTGGACGAACAACCAGAACTTTACGCCAGAGTGTACAGCTGGTGAACACAAAGAAGAAAGAAGTAGACAAGTTAGTAGACAGATATGCTGATAGAAAAGTAGATAGGTGGGTAGGTTTTATAGGGGGGGGGGGAGATATCTAGATAGATAAGTCGATAGGTAGAAAGTTAGATAGGTAGGTAGGTGGGTAGGTAAGTAGGTAGGTGGGTATGTATGTAGGGAGGTGGGTAGGTATGTAGATAGATAAGTAGTGGGTAGGTAAGTAGATAAGTGGGTGGGTAGATGGTGGGTTTTTGTGACGAGCTGGTCTGGGCAGCTGTTTCTACCCATTTTAGTATTGCTTTGTATTAGCAATATTATTACATTTTCTTACCTTTTTTCCTTTGCTTATTATAGCAATATTATTAATTCATTAACGAAAGAGTTTAAAGATATGAAGGATGAATAGGAGAGTTAACTCAAGAGTTACTTCCCCCTTTTTAGGACTTTCTACTTCCTTTTCAAATCAGGCACTGACTCAGTACAGACTAAAGTTGGTAGTCATTCTGTAGTCTAATTGTCTGTTTGAATTCCCTACCAGGGCGTTCCAGGTGGTAGGTCAAGGTGGAAATTCCAGAAGTGAGTTCCAGCGTAGCTGCAGGTGCCCGATTGTCTGGACTGGACTGGAAGATTCAGCCTACCAAAAGTGTCTTCGAGGCTGAGCTAGAAGCTGAACAAAGGGACCCGAGCTACAGCTAAGTGGACAGATTGGTCTACTATCCCCATCCATAAAGGATTAATTTTATCTCCAGAGCCAGTCTGATTATTAGACTTTTCTAAATAAATGTTATGATTGGTTTAATTGTCATTCCAGTTTTATGAAGTTTATTTTAACTAATCATTTGTGTCAGTGAACTTTAGTACATTAAGTATACCATTTATGTAACAGTAGGGAATCAGATGTGGGCAAACCCCTAACCCTCTCATTGAACCAAATAGGCTAGGCGAAATTTTATCTTTTATGATGATTCATTATTTGCGGTTCCCTCTGTAGATTACACATAGTGCATTCGGCAGAATAAAGAGAATTGTCGCACGAAAGCTATGGATAGGAATGAATGAATGAATTTCTACCCCACCAGGACATCACACAAGCGATAAACACCCGATGACACAAAGTGCCACCATGTGGATGAGGATTACCGTGGAGAGGTCCCAGAAACCGCGTTCAGACAATTGGCCATATTTATGGCCTGCCTATATTGCGGCCCCTGGCAAAAGCCAGAGTGGGGCTTCAAATAACAAAAAATTGCGTCCTAAAAAGAACGTAAGGATGGTATGGATAGGTAGGTAGTTAGGTACGTATGTAGGTAGGTAGGTATGTAGATGAATAGAAAAGTAAATAGGAATGTGGGGCAGCTAGCTGGCGACTGAAGAGAGATACACAGACATAGACAGACAATCGAACAGACAGGCATGATCAACAACATAATGTATGTCTACTTTCCATTACTTTAAATCCACAAAAAAGCAGAGATTTCAGCATAAACAAGTTCTACTTCTGTGCAAGACATGAAAACATGTTTATCTCCCCTGATGTTAGGCCTCGATTACACTGAAGTCAATTTGATGCTAAATTACATTCGGTAAACAAACTCTCTTTCTTTCTTTCTTTCTTTCTTTCTTTCTTTCTTTCTTTCTTTCTTTCTTTCTTTCTTTCTTTCTTTCTTTCTTTCTTTCTTTCTTTCTTTCTTTCTTTCTTTCTTTCTGTCTGTCTGTCTGTCTGTCTGTCTGTCTGTCTGTCTGTCTGTCTGTCTGTCTGTCTGTCTGTCTGTCTGTCTGTCTGTCTGTCTGTCTGTCTGTCTGTCTGTCTGTCTGTCTGTCTGTCTGTCTGTCTGTTCTGTCTGTCTGTCTGTCTGTCTGTCTTCTCTGTCTGTCTGTCTGTCTGTCTGTCTGTCTGTCTGTCTGTCTGTCTGTCTGTCTGTCTGTCTGTCTGTCTGTCTGTCTTTCTCCCTGAGCTAGCGGGAAAGCTAAACGAGAAAAAACACAAGTAGGTTAAAAGGAGAACACGAAAGAAACGTGTTTGGGGACAACAGTTACCGGCTGAACTGTAGAAACAGGGTAAGTAAAGGAAAGACAAGGATTCTCTTGGTGCAGGTACCACGAAATATTAATCAAGGCCCAGAAAAAATTAAAGGTCTCTTTTCCACGCCTTTAGGTGTATTGGGAATATAGGGCTAGACCTATGTTGTTATAGACCAATCGACACTTCCCAGGACTGCACATGGTACCCACTCAATGCTGGATCGACCTGGGAGTCAAGGTCATTTCTGGAAAAAAAAAAACAGTCCTGCTCCGTCAACACGCGAACCCATGACTTTCCAATCCCCAGGTAGGCGTCTAGCCTCGAACGCCACAGCGACTTCTACCACACTGAAATGAATGGACACATTTACAGGCATTGGATAGACAATGATGTTCTTCAAATTCTGGACAGACAATCATGCCCAGTAATGGATAATACCGCCTGTCATAATGCCGTATCAGAGGAAGACAAAGTACCACCAATATCAAATACAAAAGATCAAATTAGGACATCGCTAGGTAAGAAGAAAGTTAACTTTGACGATACATATTTGTAGGCAGAGTTGTTGCATTTTGTGAGGAAACTGAATAAGACAAATGTGTATCACATTGACAAAATCATTAATGAATGCGGCCACATTTCTCTTCGACTCCCTGCATATCATTTCACACGTCAACCCGATAGAGCCTGTTTGGGCTGAAGTCAAAAGACAAGTTGCTTAACTCTTTCAGGACCACATTTTTTTCTGCGGTTTGGACAGCATTAATTTTGAGCGAATTATTTTACCGCAACTCGACAAAGCTAAAACCTTCCTGAAGAAAAGTATTGGCTGTATCAGGACATATAATTACACCAAATTGAAGATAGATGAGTGAATACTAAATATAAACTATTTAAGCGTCAGTATTACAACAAAATATTAATAAAATCACACAACATTCAAGAATGTTAGACACATATGAAGATTATTTACATAAAAAAATGTGTGCTTATCTTACTTTTTTTTAAACTTGTTTAACAACATTGCTATCCAATTCTAAGAATGCACATCCCTTCTTTGTTCAATTATGTATCAGCTAGTCTTTATTTGAAACAATTATTTTAAATACTTTGGATGTTATGATCATTTTTGTATGACATGTCAAATTTCACAACAACCCAAAATCGGGAAAACAGCTAATCAAAACATTGATCCGATTGAAATATTTTGTTCAATTTTCATATCCTAAACTAAATTATCACCAAAAGGTTTTTCACTTAGATATCAATCATAATATCAAGACTGTTGTGCCCATCTGGCAGAGATTCATCAACGACAGAGCAGTATGAACAGTTCTAGACCTTCTCTCTTCTAATTTAGTATACAAAAATCACGTAAAGATTGTATCACGTCTAAATAATTTTTTTTTAAAATCAGAAAATGATGCAAAAGTAACGCGGTACATTGCAAAAGAAATTACTTCCTGTTGTTAATCTTTTTTGAAAAACGTGTTAATAAAAGTTCGTTTTCCCCACAAAAGAAAAAAAAAAAAAATAGTGTCTCTATGATACGCCAGTTCATTTTCGACTAGGTAGATAGGTATAAATTCAAAAGCCATGTAACTGGCGACTATTCTTCAAAGAGTTAAAAGAGCAGTACATTTTCAAAATTGGTGATATTGAAGTTCTGACACGTGAGTCCCTCTCAAAAATAAACTTTCATTGTTGGAAAAAAAAGTGTGTTGAACATGTGCTCCGAGAGGAAGATGAGTACTGGAACCGAGATGGATTACAAAATGTTCAGCCAGGAACAATTATCAACTTTAGGGATCGTCAGATTCTAATGATTAAACCCATTTCTTGATGACTGGTTGAATATCATCAACCCGTTAGGTACATCTACAATTGCAACAAATACATCCCCATATCCAAATGTGTCAACCATAATACAATTTGCTGTGCGGTTTAGATACACACTGGGGTCTAAAGGTAAACGAAGGGGAATACTAACTGTTTCATATTGGGGACATGTTTACAATTGAACAAGGCAGACAGATTGGCTAGATCTGCACCACTGTGTGGTGAACTATTACATGACAAGGCAGATGTGGTCAAGATCCTTTGGGAACAAGTAATGAGGTTTGAAGAGAAAATAGATTATCATGGCCTGGAGAGAGTGATACACCTGAGTGTAACCAGAGGGCCTGGCCGGCACACTACACTCAAAGGAAAGGCAAGATATAATCAGACTGCGTGCGGTACCATTAGTATTGGAACTCTAAGCTGACTGCTGAAGATGGGTACGTAGCGCATATGGGAATGCCCCGAGTGCTGTGATGTCTTCCTTGACTCAGCTCAACTCAGCTAAACTGAACATAAATGACAACAATTAAATTTACTTCCCCTAACAATGCATTATGAAGACGCGACTCTGAAAAAAAAAATAGAACTGGAAATTCAGATGTTTTTTTTTTTTTTTTTTTTTGGTGTAAAATCTGAAAGTTTACTTTACTTATTTAAATTGTTCGAAAAGATCAAGGGAATTGGCTGATATTCAGCATCCTGAACATCTATGGAGTGAAGAATACCACTTTTTTGCGTCATGAATATAAGGCTGCATGCCAGAAATCACTGCGATTTAACAAGCAGTTTTCAAAAAAATGGCTTGCAAGTATGTTTATGAATTGTTGAACGAACTATAAAAACCTCTTTCGCCTGCCTGTTACATCTCTTTTCTTTCTTTCTTTCTTTCTTTCTTTCTTTCTTTCTTTCTTTCTTTCTTTCTTTCTTTCTTTCTTTCTTTCTTTCTTTCTTTCTTTCTTTCTTTCTTTCTTTCTTTCTTTCTTTCTTTCTTTCTTTCTTTCTTTCTTTCTTTCTTTCTTTCTTTCTTTCTTTTCTTTCTTTCTTTCTTTCTTTCTTTCTTTTCTTTCTTTCTTTCTTTCTTTCTTTCTTTCTTTCTTTTTCTTTTCTTTCTTTCTTTCTTTCTTTCTTTCTTTCTTTCTTTCTCTTTCTTTCTTCTTTCTTTTTTCTCTTTCTTCTTTCTCACTCCCTCTCTCTTTTCTCTCTCTCCATTGTCCTCTATTTAGTCCCTATACTCCTTCCTTGTTTTCCCCTCTCGATGTCTCCCACCTCTCTCTCTCTCCTTCCACTCTCGCTCACAAATTCTCTAAATCTCTCTCACTCACTTTCCCGCGTTCTTTCGCTTGCGCGCTCTCTCTCTCTCTCTCTCTCTCTCTCTCTCTCTCTCTCTGCCTCTCTCCTTCTCTTTCTTTCTCTATTCGCGCCCCCCCCCCTTTCTCTCTCTCTTTATCTCCCTCGTCCTTTTATCTTACCTCTTTGTCTCATTACAGTAACTGCCTCCATCGTTTGCTCTTCCCGGTGACTTTCTTTCCCTCCTCTATATCATTTTCATCTCACATCCCCTACCCTATGACCTTGTCTCACTCCCTCACACACAGTCACATTACTATAAACTCTAAAGTATATATACAGATAGAACTAGGGCAGTAAGATGAGGGTTTGCTGCTTGCGATTTTCAATTTTGCCAAGGCTTTTTGTGTAACAGGTTTAAAAAGTCAAAATAAAAAAAACACCAAGAAAACCTGATAGCCGCTGCTATAAACGTTAAAGTTCTCTAAAATCAAAGACACCTGGTGGAGCATCGTTTACCTGGGTCTTCTTGTGCGAAAGCAGATTTAAAGCTGAAACACACCACATGATAGACACATCTATAACAGGATCAAAGACACAAATAGATTTATGCTGGCATAAACACCATTTATGACTACATTTATAGACTCACAAATTCGGATGTATACCAGTGCACGTACATAAATAAAAGTTTTAATTAATCCGAGAAATAAAAAAAAAGTATGGTTTTTCAAGTTTAAACACTTTCAACGAGGGCCAGTTTTTATCGCAGTGCATCCTAATTCAACACATATGCACTTTTGAGAGTCTTATTGAAGAATTACTATAGTAGAAATATGGAGCAGACATAGCAGCTAGAACCTGGGGGAGGGCAGGCGGGAGGGCTTAGGAAACTACAACTACATTGATTTCAGCATCAATCACCACACTGCAAAAGTTAGACAAGGTGCGACGTGTTAGACAAAATCAAGAACTCGGGGTCATAACAAGCAGGATAAAATTAACTCTATGAATCCCAAGGAAGGCATCATACGTTCATAGGTTCCTACATAGAGACCCAATAAACGCAGAATGCGCCGATTTTACAACTCTTTTGACTACCCCTTGGGCCTCTGACGCTAAACCCCTTGGGACTCAAAGAGTTAAAACAGCTGTGATTTAGAAGATGGTGATGACTCAAAAACTGACAGAAAGCAAAGACACCACGATACTAATACAAGAACAGAAAATACACACTATGCAGAAAAAGGATTTTTCAATAAGGACGAAGAAAACAGTGTGCAACGCAAAACAGCCACCCTCAGTCTACTTAATGATGAATACCCAGAGGATCTTTGAGTTTGTGTTACATGGATGGGTTATCACAAAACGCAAGCAGAAATGAAGGAGAAGGAGTGTACATTGTGCATCCAAGTAATACCTGAGATACAGCCAAAATACCAACAGGAAAGCGCCGTCACAACTGATGCAGAAGTTCAAGATATCAGCAGAGAAACTACCAAATACCAGTGATATTTGACAACCCGTGGTATTCCTGACAGATGCAAGAGCGGTACTACAGACATTGAAGCTTTTAAAATTGCCAGGTATACAGACACTACTCTACAAACTAGGCCAACCGGGGTAAGTTAACTATACAATGGATGTCATCCCACTGCAGAGTTCCAGAAAATGAAAGAGCTGATAAACTAGCTAAGGAAAGTGCAACTGAAGAACAACCTGACGTACCAGTCTCCTATCAATAGAAAAATAGGATAATCGAACCAGAAGGTTATTAAAACTGGCACAAGACGATCACCAAATTATGGACAGACCATAGCAAGTCATTATTCTACGACTTAGGG
>CAJHNH020000568.1:0-30000 GCA_905116865.2 Candidula unifasciata
CCATTATTTGCCGACAGTCGAGTGTAACGACCTGCAGAAAGCAGTGAGGACGACAAACTGGAAAAGATAGGCAGGTCCTCAAGCCGAGAACTGTCCTGATGAGCCTAAGTTATGTACAACTTTAATGTCATCTATAACATCATCCCAACTCTACTAGCCTAAAACAAGTTCATTTTATTTTAGTCAGATTTATTAAATAAATCTTTTTGATATTTAAACATAGTTTGAGTAAATTGTGTAACTTAGGTTCAAGTGTCTCTTGTGCATATGAGTTTACTTCAGCTAACAAATATTTAAATCACTTGATGGGGGCTTTTTAAATAATGCCAGGAGAGGAGAGCAGTCGGAGGGGTTAAATGAGCACCTGGATTATATCACAGTGGGTGTATCCAGATATCTATCTATCCCTTCTCCTACTCCTGTGGATACAAGTACAGCAACTTTCATTTCATGGAACGAGCCACTCGCTGTTTTCTTGGCTATCCAGGACTGTCTAAGATCAACATAGCTTAGATAATAGTCCAGTTTCTCACGTGGGTGGGCATTGTTAAGGTTCAAACCCACACCCTCACTATATCAGTGTATTTACCCACGTGGGCGCGCGACACTTTCTTTCTTTCTTTCTTTCTTTCTTTCTTTCTTTCTTTCTTTCTTTCTTTCTTTCTTTCTTTCTTAATCTTTCTTCTTTTCTTTTCTTTCTTTCTTTCTTTCTTTCTTTCTTTCTTTCTTTCTTTCTTTCTTTCTTTCTTTCTTTCTTTCTTTCTTTCTTTCTTTCTTTCTTTCTTTCTTTCTCTTTGCTGAGGAAAGAAACATAACAGTGGAAGAATTCAAGAGTAGTGAAGAAATAAGATAAATGTTGGGCAAACAATAGAAACAACCTTTATAAGACGAAGAAAACTGAGCTATATGGGACACACCCCAGAAGAAACGAGCAGAGAATCACCAAACAGGCACGCAGATGGGAAATACAGGGATTGTAGAAGCGAAGACCCGCAAAACCTGAAAACGAACTTTGTTAAGAAGCCAAAAATGCTGCAGTTGATTATATCTATGAAATTCAATTGACTGCACATGGTAGAACGGAATCGAAGAACAGACTGCAAGTCCTACCTGGCATATAAAAACACAAAGGGGCAGTAATGATGGGTTTGCCAGGGTTTTACACTACTCAACTTAAAATTGATTAGTAAAATACAACATCTCATCATCATCATCATCATCATCATCATCATCATCATCATCATCATCATCATCATGTGCCCTGCCAACTGGAGTAGGCGCTCATGCGACTCCACAGATCACAATCACTTGTTGACTGGAACAGCTCTCTTGATGATATCCCTCCATGCCATAGTTTCAGTCCATCCAGCATCATCTTTCTTGGTCCGCCTCTACCTTTTTTTCCACCAATCTTTCCAGTTGTCACGATGTTCTCCAATGTTTCTCAGTAAAATACAACATTCAATAAATTATGGTACTAGTTCGCCACGACGTGGAAAAGTTAAGCAGCGACCATAACATGTCTAAAATGCATCCACTGACAACGTTTCTTTAATCAGTTAGCAGTTTTATTTAAAATGTGTTGGTGCTTTTTGTTTGTTTATCATAAATGGGGAGTTCCCGGGAAAGTCCAGTATCATAGGGGGTGGCGTTAGAGCTGGTGTTAGTTGGTGTTCATTTTACACTTTAACACCCCTATACTACTGGACTTTCCCAGAACATCCAAAGAAATTTGGGGTGAATTAAAAAAAAAAGGACTATTTTTCTTAAAAAATTAAACTGTTTTTTTTTTTTTTTATATTTTTTGAAAGACTGTCTCATTTTTGGGTCGCTCTGTAGTATTATATGCATTCTGTTCGCGGCGAATTGCACAGACGGTACTACTTCTTTAAGTATAGGAGTGGGAGGTATTAAGAGAGGGGATTATTTTGCTGTGTAGTTGCATTGTTTGCACACTTCAGAACTGCGCAATTTGTGCATTTAAGACAGCATTCGACTTATGAACAGTGGTTCAGTCTAGCCTTTCCGGTGATAGACAGATGGAAGGGATTGCTCCTGGAGGTAGTGTGAGAGAGAGAGAGAGAGAGAGAGAGAGAGAGAGAGAGAGAGAGAGAGAGAGAGAGAGAGAGACGGCCGGGGAAGAAGAGCGGAGTAGATCAAATGCTAACATTAAGTCCCCTCACCAAATACGTTAAACAATTGTTTATCAGACAAGTTATAAACACAATGAACTACTATACCGAAGCCACATTTAGAAAGATGACCTCACAACAACAAACTAGAAAAACATCTACCCAGCTTTAAAAAAAAAAAAAAAACATCCGTTCCTCGCTCTCTGCAAATTGTATCGTTTTTTTTAAACAACCTTATATTTGTAGAGCCATTGCTCACTTTTTTTTTAACAAGCTAGCACGAGTGCTAAAAATACTTTGAAGAAAACTGCTCCCAGGGCCGGATTCCGGTTTCATTACGTCATCTTGTCGTGAAGCGTGCGCGAGTTTCCTACTGTTGTTGCGTCCAGGGGATTGATCGTTGAGGGGGAGTCCGTGTGCATGTGTGTAGACGGTGAGAAAATGCCAGGGCAAGGAAATGCAAGAAAGAGAGAGAGAGAAAGTATTGTATACCGCAGTGTTCTTCAACCCCCACGGACCGCCGCCCAGTAGCCGGCCACAAGAAAGTCATAGCGGGCCGCTAAGCAATCGTGTAACGAGATAACGTGTGTCGTTTTTATCTTCCAGTTTGCAGGATTAACAACTTAGGGACTTTCTGTATGTGAAAAGGTTAAAACCTAACGTAGAAATCGAACGAATGGTATTGTGGCGCATCGTGTATCAGAAACAGCTCTCCCGTCGCATATTTTAATGTGGTTAATCCTTAAACAGCAACATACCCCCTACACACACACACACACACACACACACACACACACACACACACACACACACACACACACACACACACAGTTCAACTTTCCATTTCGATATTGGCTGTCTTCGACCGTCTATGTATGCCTGTGTATATGAGTATACACAAACGTATAGCTGATAACACTACAAGACCTAACATCTGTCGTATGCTGGAACTATCCTTCTATAGACTATATCAGTGTTCTTCGCCCTGTTTTTCATCCATGACCCATCAGAACAGTGGGAATTGTTTTTCGAACTACCCGACAGCTAACTATATTAGGAAATAAAAACAAATATCGACAGCAGTTGATTTGCTCACTCCGTTATCAAAACACTACAGTTGTCAGCTAATGCAACATCTGCTGCTGCACACGCCATTTGGAGGTGACAGGTTCGATTCCCGGCATGATAACTATAGCTTTTGATTGTTGTGTCGTCTAGTGTGTCCTTCTATCTTTCTATTTCTTTCCATGAAGGCCGATCAATACATTGTCTGTTTATATATTTAGCTGTCGGGTAGTTCGAAAAACAATTCCCACTGTTCTGATGGGTCATGGATGAAAAACAGGGCGAAGAACATTGATATAGTCTATAGAAGGATAGTTCCAGCATACGACAGATGTTAGGTCTTGCAGTGTTATCAGCTATACGTTTGCGTATACTCATATACACAGGCATACATAGACGGTCGAAGACAGATAATATCGAAATGGAAAGTTGAACTGTTAGCTTCAAACATGGTTACTAATAACAAAATAGACGTTACATTTATAGAGCCTTCGTTAGCATGCAACAAAATGGAGAACGGTAGATTACCTAAAAAAGTACACACAGTTAGTTCACTTGTTAAAGGGAAAGTCTTCCTGTGTGGGTTCCGGGCCCCAATTATAGGGGAACAGAAGAGACCCACTGCCCGAGAAGAAGATCATGAAGAGGAGGGGGAAGAAGAAGAAGAAGAAGAAGAAGAAGAAGAAGAAGAAGAAGAAGAAGAAGAAGAAGAAGAAGAAGAAGTACACGGAGAATCCTCATTGAGGCAGATTTTCTAACACTGATCTGTGCTGGCAGGTCGGTTCACAGCTTGAGCATGTTGGCACCTTTGCGCCATTTCGGATGGTAGAGTTATATTGTGCTCTGTGGAGGCATGGTGCCGTCAGAACTGAAATTCTGCGATGGCTGCTGAACACGGGGACAGTACGTTTATAGGAAACACCAGAGTGCCGTGTTGTTGGTTCATGTAAAGGTAAAGTAAAGTCGGGAGATGTGAACCAGCGTCAGTCATTGCACACGGTTATAAACCATAAGTGCGCTGCCACCAATACGGACAGCTGATAAGAAACTCACCGTTTGTGTCGCCGTCCGCATGCAACTCTGTAGCTACAGCGAAGTTCTTCCATTTACCCCAGAATGTAAGCTCTACGTGCCCATTACCTGTGTGTTGTCCATCAAGATAATGATGAAGCTGGGTGAACCCCGGGAACAGCCCGGTTTCGGGCGAGTCGCTGCTGGATTTGAAAGCATGTCTCCTATCGACCGCGATAACGCGGCCCCATGTTCATGTACCTCAACACAGTTAAGAAAGATAGATAAGAAGGCAGATAGATTGACTGACGGACGGAAAGATAGGTAGATTGGAAGCCAAGGCAGGCATACAAATATGTCCACACATCAAACATCCTGTAGGCCGGTAAGTGAACAATTATATGCCCAAGTAAACACGGTTGATGGGATTTCTACTTCTTGCAAAGGGAACCCGCTTACAGCGTGTATTTACTTTATCCCAGTCCACGTCTCCAAGTTCATTCACCCCGAGGTCTCAACGGTCGCTGGTTACAGTGACGACCTCCCTCCATGAAATCGCATGCTGGATTACTGCCCGGCATATAACAGGTCTTAACTAGAAACTTCACCGCAGCTGTTACTATAGTGCGTTTCAAAACTCACGCCGTCACACTTTACCAAATATTTCGACAACTCTTGTACGGATCAATACGAATTGTTACAGGTGGCCTTAGATTTCCCATGTTCGTATGACTTTCCAATTAACAAATGCGTAGATGCTGCTGTTTTCTTAAAGCGAGTAATTTCTTTGATTTTTGTTTTACTAATAATTTTTGTACCCCTGAAAAGTAGAATATACAGTAATTGAAACATCCACATGGTGGCACTTTGTGTCATCGGGTGTTTATCGCTTGTGTGATGTTCTAGTGGGGTAGAAAGTCAGTCAGTCGACACCTGTGGAAATTGTTGGCAAATTAGTTCACATGTGCAACGATGCATGGTAATTATTTTGATAGCTTATTCCCTTCTCAATAAAAAATCCACACTCACTGGAGACGTATGTAGGAGATGACCACCTGAGAAAGAAATGTATACGACACACACTCAATTTAAAGTTTTGAAAAGTAGAACCTCTCAACCGTTTCACTCAGTCTTCTCAGATTACTGTAAGTAGGCTGAATGGGTTTTCCTGTACCCCAAATAAAGCAAAATAAAAACTAAATGTTTGCTTACATTAAAAAAAAAAAAAAAAAAAACAAGTACATTACCATTAACAGCTGGCAGGTCAAAATTCAACAACTTACCCCTAACAGTTACTGAATTAAAGATTGTTATAGAGTTCGGCAGCACTTTTGGAAAGCTCTGCCGATGGAAAGGACAAGACTGACACAAATATATAATCGAACGTTTCGACCAGTTTCTATCAGAGGGCAAAACAACAGAATCGTAAAGACTTAAGAAAGTAAACTATTTACAGAAATCAACTACTACGCTTCTAGATTACTACCGGTTATAGGTCGTACTTCATGGGGAATTGGGGAGGAAAAAAAAGGGGGAGGATAGGGGGTGATCCTTTTGTAAAGTAAAGTAAAGGACGCTTTTTTCACGAATTCTGTCGTACTGGGCATATAGGGCTAGACCTAAGTTTTATAGACTAATCGGTACTCGGTGTGGTGATGTGGTCAACATAACGCTGACCGCCTTTACTTTCTCAGGACTTTACCTGGTACCCTGGGTTCGACTTGGAAGTCGATATTATTTTTTTTTAAATGAGTCTCCGTTAGGATTTGAATCCAAGACCTTCAGATCCACAAGCGAGCATCTAGCCGCTACATCACGGCGGCTGCCTATAGAGGTTATCATTATACCAACAATGAAAAGTTATTTGTTGAAAGAAGTAGAAGGCCCGAGGTATTGAAATACCTCGTTCACATGAAAATCTAACAATTTTACAAAAACCATCCAGGACGGACAATTTGACGGCAGACTGTCAAGGGGGAGACGGTGATACAAGTGGGAAAAGGGGACCCCTTTCCATGCTCTCGGGAGTATTGGGTATATAACACAAGAGCAATTTTCTTACAGACCAGTCGCACTCGGTGGGTGATGTGGTCAACGTCACCCCGGTCGCCAGTACTTCCTGTGAATTCCCCTGATATCCATTTCAGACAAAGTCGCCCTAGGATACAATGTCATGGTTTGAAAAAAAAATCCGACTCGATGAGGATGCGAACCCACTGTTTTCGGGCTCGTTGCGAGCATCTAGCCACGGTGCCACGGCGGCTGTCAGCAAATAAAATGTCACAAGAGAGTACAGACAGGGCGAGAGACATCATAGTGGACTTACTTTTTCTTCGGCGGAATGTTCTGGTTGTTCATCCACTTCTGAACATCGGTTTTGTTCCAGAACTTGAGTGCTGTTATTGCACTCGTTTTATACATCTGGCTTATTTGTATGCAGATGTTGGTTCTATGCATCTCTGATGGAACTACTCCCACTTCCAAGGAGGTGGACCCACTGCAGCCAGCTTTCCTTGCGAAGATGATACTTGATTGTCTGACATAAGTTTTAAATATGCTGGTTTCAGAGTACTAGATGGAGGCAGTTTACCTAAATCTTCTTCTGCGCTTCTCCATACAGTGGTGGTTGGTACGTTGTGTTGGGCTTTATACTAAAGCTGCTACATCTGCACCTTTCGGTCCAGCATATCCGATTTCAGCAGATCCAAAATAGTCCCAATTAACGACATCCTTGGAGGGAAAAAATGGGAAGAGGGGGAGGGGGGGGGGGGGTGCGTAGGACACACATTGGGAGATTTAGCTGGTGGAAAACAGGGTAGCCCGTTTGGCGCCTTCGTTTTTTTTTTTTTTTTTTTTTCATCCCAGACAGTCCAATATTTAAAGGGGTGGTAGATAGGCTGCATGCAGTCGTGGGACCTAGGCTTCACCCTCTCATGCGACGTAAGTGGGTTGGGATTAGGTCTAGTTCTAGACTGGCTATGACGCCCAGTCTGAATCTGATACACGGTAATATTCCGAGAAGCAAAAGTGGCTGGTGAAATACTTACCAAATCATTAGTCTGATTACATTATCAACGAAGTGCCAAGATTAGTATGTGCACAATTTGGGTTAACAGGACATGAGTGGGATCGAGCACACGTCTGCGGTGTGTTAAACGAACACTCTGACCTCTTGGCCACTCGCTTCTCTAAATATTAGTGCCAGGATAAGTGTTGTCACTTTACTTTGACAAAAACATCCACACATTGGGAGATTTAGCTGGTGGAAAACAGGGTAGCCCGTTTGGCGCCTTGTGTTAGGCTAAACGAACCTCTCTCGACTGACTGGCTATGACGCCCTTGAATCTGATACACGGTAATATTCCGAGAAGCTGGCTTGACACCAAATCATTGCCAGATAAGTGTTGTCACTTTACTTTGACAAAAACGAAGTGCCAGATTAAAGGCACAATTTGGGTTAACAGTGGGATCGAAACGTCTGCGGTGTGTTATCTTGGCCAAAAACCTCTATACTTTGCATAAGTGTTGGACAAAAACATCTAGTCAAAAAAAAAAAAAACATCCAAATGGAAAGAGTCACAAATTACAAAGTTCTTGATATGACTTACCCTATAGAATCATGTCCTCATCGTCACTGATGTCTGCCCCACAAGATCCACAGGATAAACTTAGCTTGGATAATGAAGTTGAAGCTTCAGATCCAAATGACTCTGGTATGCTTTAGCAGTTCAAATTTCTTTAAATACAGAATTAGGGAGCTTTAATTTTGTCATCATGCAGCCACTCTTTCCAAACTTAATACTCATACTTTAGTTTAAGCATTTTGAAAGGTTTTTTTCAAAGTTAAAGCCGCATATGAAGATAAGCAATTTTTTTTAAATCACATGAAAAAAAAAACACACACAAAGTCAACATAGTGAGGATACGGTTGAAACAAAGTTAGCATGATTTACGCGTGCTTTTAATCAGTGCCGGGGCTTCCAGATATTTAAGCGTTGGCCCCAGTGAGAGTTAAAAGTTTAAGTAATCGCAGCTGTCACAGTGTACGGGCCAGACCAAAACAAAAATATTGTAGTAAATATTTTACACAGTAATTATTAAACTGACACTGAAAGAAAAAAAAATCTATAAAATATATAACTCCAAATGAAAAACGTCTAGATAAACATCTACCATCTAACGCCAAAAACACCATCTAAATGAAAGAAAAACATCTAAATTTGGATGTAATACATCCAAAGTGGCAACACTGGACAGGATACTTGCTGGTGATAGTCTGGGAAGAAAGGACCAAAAGGAAGACAACTAACTATAGTGAGTTTTAAAAGTGGTGACATTACATTTAAACAAACTTCTCGAAGACTCATCAAGGGATCAGCACGAATCTTTGCGTGTGGCCTTAAATTTCCAATGTCATTACGATTTTTTAATTCACAATTGCACAGATGTTGCTGGAAAATTTCTTCGATCTTGTTTGACTAATAATTTGTGTGCTCCTTTAAAAAAAAAAAAAAAACAGAATAAACAGTAACTGACATACGCGTGTAGATTGTTTGGAAACAAGTTCACATGTGCAGCGATGCGAGGTGATTATTTATGATAGCCTATCCAATATACAATTTTAAAAATGCACAACTTACTAGAGATTAATACTGCAGATGACCACCATAGGGTGAAAAAAAGACAACACACACACACACACACACACACACATATTTATTATTAACAATTTGCCGGATATAAACAACTTACTGAACTGTTACACATTTTTTTTAAGATTGGCAGGACTTCTGAAATGGACTATAACTCGTCTCATGATGTCACAGCTAAGAAACCCTAAAACCCCACACACCACCGGCATGTCAGCCATTTTCTTGACCTCTTTTGAACGGAAAAAAAGAAGGGAATAATAGCAAGACACGCACAACAATTTAATGACCCACATAGGACAGGAAGTTGCATCGTTTCTACAGAGGGCCAGAATAGACATGTGTTCTGCAGGTTGAACAGGTTTTTGGGGATAATCGCTTCTGCTGGATTCGTATCCGAAAAGACTTTTGACACACATGTTGGAACCTGAGGCGAGGGGGTGGGGCGGGGGGTTAATTAATGAACTTAGGCAGAAAGAAAGCGAAGCCTAAGTAACCAAGAGATTGGCTGTGGCAAAACAACCAGAGAACTATGAACAAGTCTGCACAAGGGCTAAAATGGACAAAAGTCAAACCCTGAAAAAAAAAGCACTACTTCTCTCGCGTGGCTGTTGGATTTGTCCGTTTCATTCATAAGAACAGATAACATGACCTATTTTAGCGCCTGGAGAGACAAACCAGGTCAAGCTGCAGCGAGCCTGGTGGGGAGACTCTGAACTGCGTTTGCCAATAACATAACTGGGAGTTACGTGTTGCGGGTTGCGGGGAAAATACTGTCACGCGTTGAGCCGGGTCTAGATAAGTTCATGTGTGAAGTTCACGTCAGTTAGAGGACGGAGTTTCATTGGGCTTGTTCGTATCTGACCGTAACATACCGGCTTGGGCACTTATGGTTCAGGCTTCAGATATAGCTGGTCTACCACTACGTGGCCTGGTTTAGTAAATACAGTTATGCTAATTATATGACACAGCGCATTGGCAAGAAGGGAAAGGAGCAGTTTTGTCAACAAGTTATACTAGCTTGATGTGAATAGTCTTGAACGAGCATTCTCGTTTATTATTTTGCACCTAAAGAGCGTTTCTAACAAACAGGGTACGTAAATTGTGTTGTTCATTTTTATTTTATTATATTTTTTCTCCTACTGCTTTCTGTGCCGTGCCGTGCTAAAACGAAATAAATAATACTATCGCCTGATGCTTAAATAAAGGTGGATAAATTGTAGAACCGTGGGTTATTTCGAAACGTATAGTGCCCTAATATTATTTTATGCGGCTGCACATGGTTTCTGGAACTTATTTCTGTGGTGGGTTCCAGGGGGCTGTATTATGGGGGGAGGGGGGGGGAATAGATCCACTGTCTACCCAAAAGCACGTCTGAGTCAATTAATTTGATGCTTTCTTCAAATTCGGAGTGTATCTGCCTGAGAGGCAAGGAGCCAGTAGTCTCCATACAATTAAGTCAGATCTGTGAAACGGATGCACACACAACACTCAGGTTCTGGAACAGGACTGCGGTCCAAAAGTGAATGAACAGCCTGAACTCTCCGCCAGAGTTTACAGCTGGTGAACGCGAAGAAGAAGAAGAAGAAGAAGAAGAAGAAGAAGAAGAAGAAGAAGAAGAAGAAGAAGAAAAAGAAGAAGAAGAAGAAGATTTCCTTTTGGACTGACATCTGAATAGTGGCTCTTCAAGTCATTAAGTATAAGATCTAGGTTGCTTCCAGAGAGTGAATATAGGAAAAAATCTTCCTCCTCCTCCTCCTTCTTCTTCTTTGTTTCTCTTATTCTTCTTCTCCCCCTTCCTCTCCTCATTTTTCTTTTTATTCTGTTGCCGCTGTAGTCATATTCTGCCTCCCACGATCAGGCTTAAAGTGGCATCGGGTGATAGCCTCGGTATGTGCTACCTAGAAGCGGGTATTTACGGCCTCGGCTATTCCATCTATCCATTGTTTGCATTGTCGACCTCTAGTCCTGCTTCCATTATTTCCCAGTGACAGGGCTCTCTGCTGTGCACTACCTAGTGACAGTCTTGACACACATCCAAACAATTGTATATGTTGCCTCTTGATGTAGTTTAATACTAGTTTCATCCCAACTTCTTTCAGGATATCGTGATTTCTGCGATGGCAATTAAGCAGAAATTAAAAAAAAAAAATAAAATAAATAAAAACAACTTTCGCCGTTATCAAATTATCGATTTCTTCAGCACTGTGGGTGAGTACACTGGCGACATACTATATTTATAGTGTAGCTATTAAAAATCAGACGAATGCTAGGAATAAAGATCTTCTTACAAGTCTTCAAAGAACAACAAACGAAGTGGTTTGGACACAACAAGAATGCCCTGGTATTATCTGCCACAGCGAGCCACACTAAAACATTACAACGGGTCTATAGCGAGTGGAAGACCTCTGGAGTGATGGCATTAAGAACAGCCTTACAGAAATGAACATCACTCTTCAAAGTGCTCTTGACAGAGCTCATCAACGAATGTTATATCTCCCTCCGACACTTCGCTGAGGTACAAGGTGGAAGAGTATTAGAAGAAGAAGAAGAAGAAGAAGAAGAAGAAGAAGAAGAAGAAGAAGAAGAAGAAGAAGAAGTAGAAGAAGAAGAAGAAGAAGAAGAAGAAGAAGAAGAAGAAGAAGAAGAAGAAGAAGAAGAAAGCTGTTAAAACTTTAGTTAAATGTCCCTTACATTGATCTACCTGGCGAAATTGTCAGGCCGTTTTTTTACTCGTGCTCTGAAAGTCGCGGGTTCGTTTTACGGCTGTGCCGTTCAGGTCACGACTGCAGTTCTTATGGAGATCCCCGGAGATCGTCGCGGGAGTAGGAATATTTTGGAAAGGCTACAAGTTGCTGTTGATAACAGGCTAGGAGATTAACAGGCAGGATTTCGGCCAAATAGATCCTGTACTGACCAGATGTCGGCTCTGTGGCTAAGTCGATGCGAAAGCTTCGTAATGCCGGGATGACGGGTTCGATCCCAACTGAGGGCCATGCGCCTTGCATTGGCTTCGACAGTTATATCAAGAAAGCCGACCGTCCAGAAAGCAATGGCAAACTACTGGACGTAAATTTGCTTAGAAAAACCACACAACAGCCAGGGGCTGTTGGGGTTGGTTCTGCAACGTCCTGTAAAGGATACGCAACTAACCAAGCACTTGGTTGGTTAAATGGCCAACATCACACCGGCCGCCTTTAATTCCCAGGACTGCCCCTCTACAAGTTCATAGCTGGGTCGACGTGAAAACCAAGTTCATTTTTAAAGACAGCCCGGTTCCGTCAGGACACAAACCCAAGACCCTCCGATCTGCAGGCGAGCGTCTAGGCGCTACACCACGGCGACTCCTGTGAAAATTTGACATCCAGAAAATCAGAATGAAGGGAATGCTACAGAAATGTGGCTTTACAGAAGAATTATTCAAACTCCACAAACGCCCAAAAGCGTCGGCCGTGGCTTAGGCGTTGCGAGTCCGACTCTTAATTCCAGCGTACTGGGGTCGAAACCCACTGCTGGCTGCGTGGGATTTTATCATGGTATTGCGAGTCGTAGATCGACCTAGCCTAAAAAGGGTACCAGGATGGATGTCTTGGGAAAGTAAAGAAGGCCGGCGTAATACTTTAATGTTTAATACAATGGCTTGGCGTAGTAGAACGGTTTCTGATGATAGAATCACAATAATAGCGTCATTGTTGTATACAAGAGTAGCTTTGTTCTCCTGACAAGTTATTATTTCTGTACTCGTCCGTTTAGCTGCGCTGACTTTGTGTTGTCAGTCGCATACTTAAAGTCCGGGTTCTTCAGGGCTTGGCCTGAGTTGGTGGTTTTCGAGCGGTTCTGGGTGTGGGTATATGTTTTAGAAATTTCCTATGGGGTTTTGGGGCCTATTGTCCATTTATAAGCATGTCGTTAAAGACTACCAATTAAGCGTTTGCTGAAATGAGATATGTTTAGCCGAAAGGTGCAGAGATATGTTTAGCGGAAAGGTGCAGAGATATGTTTAGCCGTAAGGTGCAGAGATATGTTTAGCCGAAAGGTGCAGAGACATGTTTAGCCGAAAGGTGCAGACATCACAGCCTAGTTGTGACCATACCCTAGCATTACTTTTTAAGAGTGAACATAGGAGGAGAAGGAGGAAAGGAAGAAGAAGAAGAAGAAGAAGAAGAAGAAGAAGAAGAAGAAGAAGAAGAAGAAGAAGAAGAAGAAGAAGAAGAAGAAGAAGAAGAAGAAGAAACAGAAAAAGAAGAAGAAGAAATAGAAGAAGAAGAAGAAGAGAAGAAGAAGAAGAAGAAGAAGAAGAAGAAGAAGAAGAAGAAGAAGAAGAAGAAGAAGAAGAAGAAAAAGAAGAAGAAGAAGAAGAAGAAGAAGAAGAAGAAGAAGAAGAAGAAGAAGAAGAAGAAGAAGAAGAAGAAGAAGACGATGGTGAGGATTATGATGATGATGAAATAGGAGACCGATTAGGAGGAGGGGAAGAAGAAGGAGGAGAAGAAGAAGAAGGAGGATGAAGCAAATAATACGTAGGGGGAGAAAAAGAAATAGAACAAGAAGAAGAAGAAGGACCTTTAGTTTTAGCAGTAACAAACATAAACACTCCCTATGCCACAAATATCTTTCCAAGCCATGAAGCCAAATCTGTTAACGTTTTCACTTGTCCATATATGCCCAATGCGACTGAGGTATATATATATATATATATATATATATATATATATATATATATATATATATATATATATATATATATATATATATATGTCGCTTGCCATCAAAACATAATAAGGTAAAAATAGACATAAATGAACACTATCATCATGTGAACATACGAATCGCCAATGCACATAAAGAACCACACATCTTCTACAATCAGTAAGGGAAAAACTAAACAGATTTAGGGCGGCAGCTGACAGCGCCTCATTCTTCTCCGCACGTCATCTGTGCAACACAGCTGACGCAACACGCAGCCGGTGCACTAGACTCGCGGAAGTAGACAGCATCCAGTCTGTGATTACCAGGCGGGTTTATAAATGGAACAAATGCGTCTACGTTGTGTAATCTTGACTGTATAAATAGAACCAGGGCTGTTTCAGCTGAAAACAAATACAATTTTTACCCCTGGATAGTTTTTTGTTTTGTTTTGCAGTATATGAACTTATTCCACCCGCTTTTGCTTCTACTAAACTGTGTGGACCAGATGTCTCCAGCAGGACCACCCCCTCCCCCTTTTTTGCGTAACTAATCTGCAAAATCAGTAGACGTTTACAAAAATTCTACAGGAAAGAGAGGTAACAAATCTGAAAATCAGTAGACGTTTACAAAAATTATACAGGAAAGAGATGTAACAAATCTGAAAATCAGTAGACGTACAGGAAGGAGAGGTAACAAATCTGAAAATCAGTAGACGTACAGGAAGGAGAGGTAACAAATCTGAAAATCAGTAGACGTACAGGAAAGAGAGGTAACAAATCTGAAAATCAGTAGACGTACAGGAAGGAGAGGTAACAAATCTGAAAATCAGTAGACGTACAGGAAGGAGAGGTAATAAATCTGAAAATCAGTAGACGTACAGGAAGGAGAGGTAACAAATCTGAAAATCAGTAGACGTACAGGAAGGAGAGGTAACAAATCTGAAAATCAGTAGACGTACAGGAAGGAGAGGTAACAAATCTGAAAATCAGTAGACGTACAGGAAGGAGAGGTAACAAATCTGAAAATCAGTAGACGTACAGGAAGGAGGGGTAACAAATCTGAAAATCAGTAGACGTACAGGAAGGAGAGGTAACAAATCTGAAAATCAGTAGACGTACAGGAAGGAGAGGTAACAAATCTGAAAATCAGTAGACGTACAGGAAGGAGAGGTAACAAATCTGAAAATCAGTAGACGTAGAGGAAGGAGAGGTAACAAATCTGAAAATCAGTAGACGTACAGGAAGGAGAGGTAACAAATCTGAAAATCAGTAGACGTAGAGGAAGGAGAGGTAACAAATCTGAAAATCAGTAGACGTACAGGAAGGAGAGGTAACAAATCTGAAAATCAGTAGACGTACAGGAAGGAGAGGTAACAAATCTGAAAATCAGTAGACGTACAGGAAGGAGAGGTAACAAATCTGAAAATCAGTAGACGTACAGGAAGGAGAGGTAACAAATCTGAAAATCAGTAGACGTACAGGAAGGAGAGGTAACAAATCTGAAAATCAGTAGACGTTTACAAAAATTCTACAGGAAGGAGAGAAAAATATTCTAATGAAATGCTGCTTGAATTAATTTCCTTCCATGGCATGCTTCCCCCCCCCCCCCCACACACACACATCGTTCGGTGAATATTCCGTTCATTTCTCTTTTTGTCTTGATCTTCTCGAACCTTGCAGTGTAGAGGTGTAAGTTTTATATAAATTACAGGCGGTGCCGTTTTTTGGGGCGTTCTTACTTCCCCCAAATATGGGACGCAATTTATTTGTTATTTTAAAGATATTATCTAATGGTTGAACGGGTTTCTGGGACTTGTACCAGGGATGACTCTCATCCGAATGGTGGCAGTTTGTACCACCGAGGGTGTATCACTCGGTGTGCGTCCTGGTCTGGTTGAACGTTTCTCACTCATTCGTTTGTGCGCGTTTATGAACTCCTATCTTCACGTTGCCTGCAGGCTTCATAGTAACCGCAGTGATGCGTATGATAACTGCGGTTGAACGGGGTTTCTATGATTTGCTGCGGTTTGATTCTCATCCTCCCCTTATTTTTGACAGCAAAAAAGGAATAGACCCACTGCCCTCTAATAAGCATGTCGTAAAAGGCGTCTAATTAGCGGTGTTTGCTTTGAAGTCGAAGTGCGTCTGCCTGAGAGGCTAGAAACTAATAGACACTAGACAGGAGCACTGTTTTTTGCTTCTGCTGGACGGTGGCCGATGTATTTTTGCTCCATTTGTAGACTGGATATAGTTTCGTCCCCCAGCTTCTGAGTTGAATGCATGGCTTGATACGGTGAGCTGCAGATTTCATTTCCAATGTTTTTTTCGACTGTAACCAACGCTGGGGTGTGAATTGTAGATTCAGAAAATGGCGCGATGCCTGTCATGGCAATGTTGGTGGTGCCCGTATGTGATTAAAATTGATCGCGTAGGCAACTGCTGATCTGTTGGTGACTTCTGCTACCATCAGTGATGAACTGCATTTCTAATGTCGGGCTGTTTGTGTTAGCACATCAGATGGCTACTGTATGCTTTAATGCATGTGTATGCTAGATATGCTGAGACAGCAGTCTGTCAATCTTTCCACAAGGGACTGTGATAAACATTCTGTGTGTTTTTCGTTGGAGCGGAGCAAAGATTGGGTGACCTGTTTGCTATGAAGCTAAAACTTAGACTAGCAGACCAGACTAGGCTACGTATAAGTAAACATGATCTATTAAACAGATGTGCACGCATAACTTAAGTTATAGAAAAGAACCAAAGTCCAGAAGTTGACGAACAACCAGAACTTGTCCACAAGGGTTTACTACAGGTTAACGCCAAGAAGAAAAAAAAGACACCTAAATAATTCAGTCAAAGGTAAACTGGTGCACTGATTATGTTGGGGTTTTCAGTTAAAGCCGGTGTCAGAAACTAGCAATAAACTGATGTGACTATCAGCAGGTTACACTGTCTGTGCAACAGTGATATTACCTGTCGGGTGACCAAAGGGCGTTCGTTTCTCGGTGTCTTACCTGAGATTAGGTACCTACCGCTCAGAGGGTATTCTCCAGGTCAGATCCGCAATCTGATAGAAAACATCCGCATTACAAACATATATTAGGTTTTTTTTTAAAGCTTTTGTATCCTTGTTGTTTGCGACTGATTTGCTACAAGCGTGATGAAGTAGTTACCTCTTATTGAAACACTGTGTATTTACTCTTTCGGTCCCAGGCAACATCTGGTAGGAAAATGACTTCCTAACTTCTTCTGCTGCCTTTCTAACCCATATTGGAGCATAGGCCCTCAAACAGCTCACGCGAATACGGTTATCCTTTGCTATCGCATGCTGCTTCTCCCCCCCCCTCCCCCTTCCCATTTCCTCCTCATCTTTTAACTTCACACTTTATCTTCCTTCTTCGTGTGTTTTTTGGGTTCTTCCTTTATATCTCTGCCTCTGTGGGTTCCTCTTGCAAAGATATTCTAGTTATGTTGTTCTCACGTTTTCTCAACATGTGTCTTATTCAACACTAGCGTCTTTTCTTCACCTCTTGGTCCACTGGAACTTGTTTTTTTTTTTCTTTCTCTAAAGCTCCACATTAGTGATTCTATCATACTATTTAATTCCCTCTATTCTGCGCAGGCACCAGTTAATGAATGTTTGTAGTTTATTGCTAAATGCCTTAGTTATTCTTCTTATATCACTCGACAGATTTTCAAATTGAATTAGGTTGATCCGAGAGCCGACAATACAGCATTCATCGCATTCACATAAGCGCTCCGTCCCATCTTCAGCAGTTGATGCAGAGTTTCAGTACTAATGGTACCAGTAGCATTCTGATTACGTGTTGCCTTTCCTTTGAGTGTCCAGCGTCGACCTGATCCCTTCGTCAATTCTCGTTGCATCACTTTCACCACACTGTGGTGATCACTTTGCTGTTGCCAATTGTACATGTGCTCCCATAAGGCCCAGACAACGTCTGCCTTACGCATCAGTACCCCACTTCCATATCGTTATGTAAAGTTAAGCAAGGAAAGCTCCCTTTTCCACGCCTTGAGGCCATATAGAGCTAGACCTCTATTTTTATAGACCAATCAGCACAAGATGGGTGGTGTGGTGAGCATCACGCCGGCTGCCTTTACTTTCCGGGACTGCACCCGGTAACCACTCAAGGCTAGGTCGACCAAGTCAGGGTCATTTTTTAAACAAGTCTGGCTTCGCCGGGGAGCGAACCCACGACCTTCCGATCATCGGCTAGCGTCTAGCCGCTACGCCACGGCGTCTCCCATAGCATAATGTGCTCTCATATATATATATATATATATATATATATATATATATATATATATATATATATATATATATATATATATATATATATATATTCATATATGTACTACTAGGAGTAGAAATGTCGGCTCTGTGGCTAAGTCGATGCGAACGCTTCCTAATATCGGAATGCCGGGTTCGATCCCAGCTGCGGGTCATCCGCCTTGCGTTGGTTTCGACAGTGGTATCAAGAAAGCCGACCGTCCAGAAGCAATGGCAAACTACAGGACGTAAATTTGCCTAGAAAAACCACACAACAGCCAGGGGTTGTTTGGGTTGGTTCTGCTACGTCTGTAAAGGATACGCAACTAACCAGTAGCAGCAGTAGCAGTTTAAACCTAATCAACCACTCTCGGAGGTAGTGAGACATGAAACTATGATCTTATACAAAAGGACCAAAAAGCATACAATGAATCGAGCAGCAAATTCCAGTCCTGGATGTCTGTCTAACGGTTTTTAAAATTCTTGTTTTGTACTAGGAAATATGCGATGATTGAGTGCTCTGGTATATTTATTGCTCTCAATCGTTCCTATCCACAGAGTCATGTTAGCTTGTGATTCAGGCTTGCAGCATCGCTTCACCGCTTCCACCAACTCATTCGCACGGCGTTTCAGGTGAGTCATAGGTATTTCATGTATTGTGCGAATTTTGTGTTTTGATAATTCCTCACTGAGCGAATGACTGGGGTTGAAGAGGGAAAAAAATAATACAAATTGATGATCAGTTTATCTCTTTATGTAGCAGTTTTATTTAGCAAAACAATCGAGATAAATTATGATACGCATGCCAACATCACATTTTTTTATACACTAGTGGTCTCTAACCTGGGGAGAGGGGGAGGCGTAAGGCTTCAAAAAGGGGCGTGGGCGTTAAGCAGCTTTGAACTTGAGTGCATTTGAATATGCCATAATTCATCATAGTTTAAAAAAAATTGTGTTTTCCTTTACTGTAATTATTAAATAAACTATTTTAAAAACTATTTGAGGACGCATTGTGTGTGTGTGTGTAATGAATAGTTTGTGCATGTACCGTTAAAATGTAATTAATGCGATAGCACATGCAAGTAATTATAGATTTAGAACAAATTCTGACTAAAACCTATCTATGGGTGTCTTGTTGCAGAATCTACTATCCCCTTTTTAATCACATTTTGTTTTGTTGGGGCGGGGAGGTGGAAAAGGAGGGGTAGGCTTGCAATATACTCACAGTGGGGGCGGGGGGGGGGGGGGTGGATTTGGGGTTTTGTCATATATTCATGGGGGCGTGGGGTCTTGTCATTAGCCACGGGCATGACATGATATATATGAACGTTGATGAAAGAGCCTAAAGATGCTGCACTGAACGTGGTGACAGTGGTGCAATGGGACTTTCAAACACCAAGCTTGGGCAGTATGTACAGTGAACACCAGGGCAATGCAAAACCCATATCTTACCCCCCCCCCCCCCCCCCCCCCCCCCCACGAACCAGGTTCTCCCCCTCCCTTTTACCTACCCAGGAGTATGGAAGACGAACAACTTTAAGGCAATGGCTTAAAAAAGAGGTGTGTGGGCTGTCCGGAGTGTTATCGGAGACGAAAGGGGGGGGGGGGGGGGGCAGAACAAAATCACACATACACACACACACACATACGCACGCGTGCACGCACGCAAGCACGCACGCAAGCACGCACACACACACACACAGAGTATATGTTAAAAAAAGGGGTCACAGCAAATTTTTTGCACTGGGGAACCAAGTGACCTTGCTATGCCATTGCTAAGATGGAAGGGATCCGAGTTTAGAACATCGTATCAATAAGCAAGTTCATGATCACTATTCACCAGAAAAGTGGCGCTTCGTGCATGCTGTGGCAGACCCATATTGTGAAAGCCGGTCGGGAAGATTGGTGATGGGATCAAAACCTGTCGCCTTTGCTTCCAAATTTCCTGGAACCCATATTTGTCTTTATGACCCTGAGAGCTGAGGTTTTTATTAGTTACTTAGACAAGGTTAAAACTATTGTCGGGATTAGAAACAAAAGAAGACTGCTTTATTTTCCACCTAAAGCAAAGAACAATGACTTGGATTCTCCGAACTATGTATTAAGCCGCTCCATTAGCCGATAAATAACCCAAGTGGGTGTTCATTGTAATATCTTTATAATAGTTTACAAACACAAGTTAACATCATTAAATTTTCTCTCGTGTGGTAGTGGGAGTGTAAAATGCTATTAACACATAGTATTGTATCGAGGGACAACAGAGAGTTTGCATAAGTCTAACAAGTTACCCGGGAAATCTGCATATATAACTAAGGATGGTCCGTAAAGAATTCACACAAGAACAAGGATGGCTCAGATAATTAACTTGGACATTTTCCCAGCTAACAGGCAAATATCGCCAGCATTTAATTTGCATATAGTGTATCTCAACTTTACTAAACCAAAACACTTACTGGCCCATGTAAACAAAATATTAGTAACCACAGAATGTTGTTTGGGGTTATGAGTTGAGTTGAGTCAATAATTAAAATCACAGCACTCGGGGCATTCCCATTTGTGCCCCGTCCTTATCTTCAGCAGCCAGCGCAGAGTTCCACTACTGATGGTACCGGTCATAATCTGGTAATATGTCTTCTCTCACCATTTCCTCTATTTCTCCTCTTGACTCTCTCTTTGCTGCTCGCTGAAGATGACGTCAAGCGCAGAGCACATGCTCCGTAGCGCTGGCGACAATTCATATAAAATAAAAAATCCATCTGAAAAAAAAAAAAAAAAAAAATTATTATGAAAAGTAAAGCAACATATTTTAAACCACTAGCGTTAGGCATAGAGGACAAAACCCATATTTCTATAGACCAGTCAACATCGCGCTAGCCGCCTTTGCTTTCCTTAAAGGTCACCGAACCAATTTTAACAGCCGACCCACGACCAGTAAGTACAGTTAGGAGCGCCGGTTCGCAGCAAACAGCGCTGCTCTGTTACCTGCGTAATTGTCGGCACATATTTGTTGTATGTAGGGCGTTATTACGTAAACAACGCAATCTAGGTCTCAGTGCCTTCCCCGTACTCGCCGTCCGGGCCACTTCAGATATTATGCAAGGATATACCCCCCCCCCCCTCCCCTTTCCAACTTGCTCCGTTTAAACATACACACGCATGACACATAAAACTTGTTTACTTAATGCGTCTGTTTGCAAGTTGTATCATGTATTAGCCGGCTTCTGCCTCAGCGTGTGTCAGTTGATCAACTTGTTTACTTGTAACGTAAAATCTCGTTGGTCTGTGTTTGTTGCTCGGTGGAGGCGGATTTCTGCAGGCTGTTGAAAACCGATAACAGTTACTACGAATGTTTTTAAATTGCGCGTGCACCTTTGTGCGCACGTCTGTTTGTCATGCGCGCGTATTTCTGTGAGAGTGTGTGTGTGTGTGTGTCTGTGTGTCTGTGTGTGTTTGTATCCGTGTGTCTGAGTGAGTGCGTGCGTGCGCATGCATGCATATGTGTGTATGTCTAGAGAACGCTGACACAAAGAAAACATACTCAGCTCTTTCTCTCTCCCCCCCCCCCCCACTTTGATAAATCATTGTGACAAAGCGCTCAATGAGCAGTATCCTAGTTTACGTGAATAATAGGAATAATAATAAACTACTGAATGAAAAACATAATAGTTTATTTAAAATAAAATTAAATGTAAAGGACCCTTTTCCACGCCTTCTGACGTTTTAGGCATATAGGGCTAGACCTATAATATACAGACAAATCGGCACTCGATGGGTGATGTAGTCAACATTGCACAAGCCGCCTTTATTTCCCAGGACTTTTTCGATGTACCTAATCAAGACTAGGTCGACCTAGGAGCTAAAATCATTGTTGAAAAAAGTCCGGCTCCATCAAGACTTGAACCCATGATCATCAGATCCATAGGCTAGGGATTGCCTACAGCACGACAGCTGCCCTAAAAACAAAAAAGACATATTTAGAATCAAATATAAATTATGTGCATGTTAGGGTGGGGTAAGAGAAATTTGAAAGAATGCCTCATTGCTTCATTCTGATTTGAAAGAATGGTTGCACTTTAGATTGTCTGGTCTATGATGCTGGTGCAGATCTGTTTGTGTCTATACTTACCATAGGGCCGTCTCATAACAGTGTTTCCCTGTTGTAAGTTTGAACAAACTGAAGACACCAACAGCTGATTTGCACCTGCTCAGGGGCCGTGTTAGCACAGTCCATAAATGCTCGCTTTCGAATCCAGCTGCGACTCGCTGCAGCCCACGGTCTGTGTTCGAAACCGGACGGCTCCCGGGATTCACCCAGCCTCTAGGAAATGGGTACAAGGGTTGACACTCTGGGGTAAATGGAGGAACGTCGCTGTAGCTACAGAGTTAGTGCGAACGACGACACAGGTGGACAGTTCTTATCAGCTGTCCGTACTGGTGGCAGAAGCACTTATGGTTTACAACCGTGTGAAATGATGCTGGTTCACATCTCCCGACTTTACCTTTACCTTTGCACCTGATCAGACACAGCAAAAAAAAAAAAAAAAAAACATCAATAAATAGATTGTGCAATTCATTATTTATGTCTTCTTTGTTTAAATGTTTAACGGGAAAAAACATGACTTTGGCATACGCTAATTGAAAATACAAGACAGTAATACAGATATCAAACTTAAAATACAAAATATTTTGACAAAAACTAATTCGTATTTTTCTGTCGATGCAAAAGGTCGAGCGAAAGACGTAATACGAAGATTAAAGATGTGTCAATAATTGCTATCACGACTGTCAAATTTGGTTTCTTACGTAACCGGTGATTGCGTGATTGATTTTCCGTTTCTTGTTTATTCATTGTGGCTTTGAGACGGTTAGTGTTGCAGAGTGGAGTTTTGCTTGTTTGTTTGTTTATCCCAATGGTCTCCAGGGCCGTGTCCTGTTATGATCCAGAGAAGCGGCCGTATCTGGCGGCACCGTAAGTGGGGCGGTATAGGCAGTGAAATCCAAATACAAATAGAATGTAGGATCTGACAGCGCTAAGCCATTAAGGGCAGAATTTCGAAGCAATGCTTCACGCCAGCCAGGAAGATTGGTGATAGGGTCAAAACTACACCTGTCGCCTTTGCTTCCAAAGACATTTCCTGGTACCCATATTAGGCTTGGTGACACCGAGTTAGCCTCATAAAGTTACTGCTAGAGTTTGAGATAGTTCTAGAAAATTAGGCGGGAAGAAAGATGTAACGGACCTCTTCATTTTGGTTCGCAAACCCCATTGCTGTCTCCGGACAGCCAAATAGGAAACACTGCACTATAGAATGTGGACAATCCCCATTCTTTGGGTGTGTCTTGGGAGTCTAGAGTACGTTATGGATGTGTCTCTGTGTACACTGGAGTACGTCGTGGTCGTGTCCCTCGGTGCTGAGTAAAGTTCTTTCGGGTTTCGCTGAGAGTATGAGCTGTAGATATATGATTCGTGTTCCTTACGACACCCAGAGCTCTGATTTGAGACGTGTCCCTTGGAGTATTGGAGTAGGTCATGTCCACGCTCTGACCTGTGCCATCAGTATTGGAACTCAGCGATGGCTGCTAAAGATGAGGACGGAGCATGCGTGGGAATGCTCCGAGTGCTGATAACAATTCTTGACCTAACTCAGCTCAACTCATGTCCACACTTCTCGTTTCAGAGTGCCGTCTCTTCGGAGATGGTTGACGGTCTAAGCTTTAGCTGCATAATTCGTATTCCTCACGGCACCCAGAGCTCTCATATAGAGTACCGAGCTAGATGGTGTAAACTCCCAATTTAGTGAAGTCGTTCAGCTCAGCTGTAATCGACTTTAATCACCTTTTTAATTGCCTTTTTTTTTTTTCAATTCCCTTCCAGCGATTCCCATTTCCTTGTATTGTAGGACTCGATCGGAATGTGGATAAACAGATAAGCGTAATACAGTATTTGCCTGTCAATGGAAGGTCAATGACCGCCCCACACATCGATGGCCATATGTTCGTTCCTCGGTTAGCTGTTTATTTATTAATATTTTTTGTAGGTACCATGAAAGGACACACCCATTCAGACATTAACGTAGAAAAGATGCGGGAGCTGAAAGACATATGTAATAAAAATACCCATTTAACAAGAAGAGCTTTCAGGGCAGTGATTCTCAAGCCTCCTAATGCCACGACCCTTTAGTACAGCTCCTCATGTTGTGGTGACCCCCAACCATACAATTATTTTCGTTACTACTTCATAACGTCAGTGATTATGTGTTTTCCGATGTCTTTGGCGACCCCTATGAAAGGTTGGTTCGACCACTAAAAGGGTCGCCACCCACAGGTCGAGAACTGCTGTTCCAGAAGAAAGGAAGAGGCTAAAAACCTTCTTAAGATGAAAAATTTCTACATTGTTCGGCATGCTTCTATAGCTTGAGTTCTAAGTTAGGTTTTTGTGTGTGTGCTGCATATTTATCTCATATATATAGCTGAAGATTCTTTCCTTAGTTTTTCTTTCTTCTGCCTTTGCCCACGTGGGGCTGGGCTTAGTGCTTCAGCCCCCCCCCCCCCCTCCATCCCCCCTTAAGTTCCACTACCGAGATATAATTCAATATATCTACCCACTGCTACTAAACTAAACATGACGATTATCTGTAGTGACGTATACACAGGCATTAACATGGGACCGGCTTCCTGTTTTTTTGCATGCTCCAGGTGCGCAGTATCGCCCAATTAAAAAAAAAAAAAGTACACGGAAAAGATTCTTAAATGATGAGAAACATACAGAAAGAGTGGTTCTCCTGGGTGTAAATGTGCGTATGGGTGAGCATTAGTGAGTGAGCGCGCGTATATGTATGATCGAATGGTACAAACTCGTCTACACACACATTTCTGCCTCTGCATTATCTTCTACATTTAGACATCCCAATCTATTTTCAGCTCACAAAACATCAATATTGAAATGAAAAATAAATAAAGTCCCGACATCACTTGCGGCAAATCCACAAAATATAGTGGACCAAGATCTATTTTCCCTGAGATAAAATTTCCCTCCCGGGGCATCGACCTTGGTTACGTCATGCAAGAATGTCTGCACAAATTGGTTTTATTTTTAAACCCTCTGACGCCAAGCCGGCATATAGCCAGAGATAAGGAACGTGGGTCTGTTTATTATGATGGCGCGAGCGAAAATTTGTTTCCCTTCAAAAATGGACACACGAATGTTTTTCTGCCACTCCTGCCAGGAACTGTTCAGGGGAATGTGTCATGAAACATTGTGTTTTGGTTTTTAGTTCTGAGCAATTTCAACAAGCGGAATTTACGGATGTTGTTGAAAAGGTAGGAGTCATCGTTGACCGATTTAGTAGCGTATCATTATTACAATATGACCATAGATATGTGTCTCTTTCTTTCTGAGAATCTCTCTCACTCTGTTTTATGACTTTATTTTATTCTTTCTCTATCTTTCTCACTATGTTTTATATATATATATATATATATATATATATATATATATATAATATATATATATATATATATATATATATATATATATATATATATATAAATAAATATATATATATATATATATATATATATATATATATATATATATATATATATATGCTGTGTTGTGTGCACGTTCGGGTGCGCTTTATGCAATGTACCGTAATAAATGTGAACGTGAAGTAGGTCAAGAAATAACGGTATAATGCTTTGACAAATAATATATTAAAATTTGAATAAATCCCAAGTTTACACAGTAAAGTGAGAAGAGATTTATTAAGAATGAACAGTGAATTTACACTCACATCCTTTTATGTCTTGTGCTATTTAAATGAGGATGAATGTCTGTGCGAGTGAGAGAAGGGTAGCGGAACACACACACATGTAAGTATATGTGTGTGTATATGTATGTATATATATATATATATATATATATATATATATACGAACACACAAATTCCATTTACAGAGAGAGAGAGAGAGAGAGAGAGAGAGAGAGAGAGAGAGAGAGAGAGAGAGGGGGGGTTGTATTATGTTTAATCTAGAGACCTTAGAAAATTAAGTCATGGCAGGCCATCTATAAAATATTAATTAACATAATCGACCGCAACTAGGTTCAGATACAGTGTACCGGCGTTTTTTTTTTAAAACCCAGACAAACTGGCACTAACCGTTCAGCCAGCATTGTCGTAAAACAGGCCAGATGATGTTGGATGGTTTTAAAGGACATCATAATGGAGAGCTTTTATAGCAAGTGCTAAATTTAATGAACTTGGATATGTTACAGAGGAACATTACACAGCTGCTCCCGTAGGTGCATAAAACGATCTCTAATTATGAGTCGTTAGCTCGCAGTCTGCACCGGGCATTAAAATGTAAACGTAAACGATTATAGATACATTACTGTCAGTAGTGAAAGCAGGACATTTTAAGCCGATACAGATGTAAGGTGATATTACATATTATTCATCATCATCGTCATCAGCAGAGACGTTGAAATATGGCGTAGGCATTCGTCTGCGCAGTAGACCTCTGGTTCTGTTACCAATGTATCTGTGTAATATTGCTCTGTGTGGCGCCCTGTCTCGGTTTTGGAATATTAATTTTTTCTCTCCTGTTCGTTTCAACTAGGGTCATCGATTATCGGTCAAGCATACAAGATGGTAAGATGAAAATGGCTTGGCCACTTTATGAAAATGACTCCTGATATATCTGCCAAAACAGCTCTCACATGGATACCAGAGAGGGAAAGAGAAAAAAGGGGCGCCCAAAAACATCACGAGGACGAGCGATGAAAAGTGACCTGAGTGCGGCATCTCTGACACGGAAAACTACACTGAAGATTGTACAGGACAGGAAAGCGTGGAAAGTCCTCTCTGAAGCCTTATGTGCCACTAAGCATAACGAGAATTTATGATGATGACGATAACGAGATGGTGGGAAAGATGACAAAGCGTCCAACAGCACTGGTCTTTTCAAGTTCGCTGTTTTTTAAGAGTTTGCGAGAGCTTCTAATCTTTATAACACACAGTAAAGGGCCCCTTTTTCACACCTCAAGGCATAATTAGCATTTAGGGTTAGACCTATATTTTATAGACAAATCGGCACATGGTGCTGGATGTGGTCAGCATCACGCCCTCCGCCTTCACCTCCTAAGACTTTACATGGTACCCATATAAGGCTTGGTCGATCTGGGAGCCATGGTCATTTTTGGAGAAAAAAATATAAAGTCGGCTCCGCCAAGACCGGAACTGCCGATCATCCAATTCGCAGGCGAGCGTCTAGTGGCTGCACCATGGCGACTAACTCTCAAAACTATTATAAAGAAATAATCACCAGCTTCAAGTGTTACCCCGGAACTTTCATGTGCAGTTGGATGACACCAATTTTCCCGCTCTCGCAGGCCCAAATATCCGCTAGGGGGTTGAATTTGCTGTTTAGAAAATTATGAATAACCATATAATAGATTTGGCCTGAGGTCAGAACCCGCACGCGTTTTCGACCAGTCGCATCACTTCCTCCCGACATAATATTGAAGACATGGCGGAAAGCACAATGCCCTCATACTGACCTGCCTGTTTTTTGTTTTACATAAAAAAGAATATGACTAAAATAGAACACGGCCAGGGAGCAGATGCCAGTTCAGCGGTGGATCTTTTTGTCGCGTGATATTCCATCATATTATTCTGTGTTCTTCTTCCGCCCCATTTGGCCTTCTGTTTCCTTTCAGCCTGGCATTGTTTCCTTTGATAACACGCATGCGCAGTCCACGAGCCGGGCATGTGGCAGATACAGCGGATGACATTGAAATGCGGCAGCATGAAAATGTCCTGGTCCAAGGTTCCGTCCCTGTTGTATAGGCAGGTCTCTAATCTTGGTCATTCATTGACCGACCAACAAAGCTTTTCCTTTCACGCCCTGAAATAGGACCGGGGCCGGTCAAATAAGGTCACATGAATTATAACAATTTTCTGGTCATAGATTTTGAATATGTGACTGTCCTTATTTGGTTGAAGCTTCAACCTGTGTTGAAAAATGGTGTAAATTAAAAGTTCAAAGACACACTATAATTACTTGCTCTTGTAATGAAGATATCTGGAGAAATTATGGTAATATTATCAACTATATCCTGTTATACTTTTTGTGTTATAAATGGGAAGTGTAGTTTTTATATTTTCTGTTATTGGACATTTTGTGTAAGTATATTACTTTAGACTGTTTTATACTGCGTAGATTATGTGTTAATTGTAATAGGTTAGAAAGGTATCGATTATTAGTGTTAATTGTAATTTACTATAAAGTTCTTTTAAATAATTTTGATAATTAGATAGTGCTATCTGTCTTTGGATGTTTATCAAGTGATTCATATTATTATAATTTTACTTTGCAATATTAAAGTCTTCTTGGAGCGCAGTGTAATCAGAAAAGGATCACATGGGAATATCATGATGACTGGAAAGATCACTGGTAGAAGAGGCAGAGGCAGACCAAGAGAAATAATGGTGGATGGCTTTAAGGCAGTGGCATTGAGGAATATCATCAGTGGAATTGATCCAGAACACCAAAGACCGAGATCTGTAGAGATGCACGAACGCCTACGCCAGATAGCAAGGCACGACGATGATGATGATTAGTATAAATGTGAAAGGAGAAACAAGTGGAATAAATTGTGAAAACAGGAAAGTTGTAGGGAATTGAAGGCAGAGGAAGAAAACTGATAAAGGAAATTTGGCCGGCAGCATTGGGTAATGGAAGAAAATCTGTTTCAGAAATATTGGACACAGAAGGATGTGGACAACACATGACGACCAACTTGCACGGCATACAGTATGGACTGTGAGAACAAGCTTTGCTCTGGCATCTTCTACAAATCTCAACGTCCACAAACAGCCTTCTCAATCAGCCATGCGACTCTAAATTTCTTAGGCTTATGACTGTCCTACATCACCTTCTATCTGTCTGTTGTCTTTGTCTGCCTAATGTTGTTGGGCGTCGCAGGCACGGCTCATGATCGTTTTTGGTATAATGTGGGCCACGGCCAGCTCCAGATAAAAGGACATACAACTGAAACGGGGAATTCCCGTTTGAGCTGTATGGCCTTATTTTTAGAGCTGGCCGTGGTAAGGGCTTGTTGGTTTGCTGCATGGTGACGTTGTTGAGTTTCGGCAAGTGTTTAATTATGTCTATCTATTAATTTCTTGGCCTTCCTCTGCCTCCTGATGTTTCCATTCTCATGTTATATGCTCTTGCTACCGGTGGTGTTGGGTTCATCCTGACCAGGTGGCCAAACTATCTCAGTCTTTGCTTTTGAATAAATATAATTACAATTGTTGTTCCCACTATTCTAATTTCGTTTATTTTTGTTACATGCCTTTCTCAAACATATAATTTCATACGCTGTTAGTTTCTGCTCGCGTTCTTTTGTTAATGCCTTGTTATGGCACTGGTAGCACACTGTTGGTTAAAAGATACATCGCCCTAAAAGCGACAAATATTGGCGTAACTACAGGCGTTAACATAGTTTGGGGTTTGCACTTGTAGAAGGAATAGGGTGAGACACAAACGAAACTGAGAACATTTCAAGATACAAATTGGAAAATCCATAACAAACCCAGAGGAAATCACACGTAATGTGAGCAACCACATATAAAGCGGCAATGTTGGGGTTAGACAGGTCAAGAAGACCAAGAACATCTGAGAATATAATCATAATGGCAAACCTAGCAGTGTCATAAATCTCACATCCGCGCAATACCCGAACCTAACGTGTACAAGTCGCTCAATGCTATCCATATACATATCACGTGATCTACCTTTCTGTTTTCACCTTGTGATTGACATTGCGTGCGGTTTTGATCTCATGTTTTTGTTGTTCTTTCTTTATGTTGTATTATATAACAGCATACATTTGATGTTTATGTGTGGAGGTACTGTCACCGTTACGCACAAATGCCGGGTTATAAATGTTTTGCAGTTCAAAAGCTTGTTTACACGAAATCATGGATTATTTTTTTAAAAACCGGTACATGTAAAGAAATACATTGGAATAAAAAGGTAGTGTTTATATGAACAGGATATGGCATAGTTTCAGTTTCTAATGTTAGCTGCTGCTTATTCCTTTACAGCAGTGTTCTTCAAACCTTTTAAACAACTGCACACCGGAAAACACGCTGAGATAA